>JABVXW010000143.1:0-135302 GCA_013365375.1 Litomosoides brasiliensis | reverse complement strand
GTTTTTATCTCCTCTTCGGACTTACGCGGATCAACCAAAAGGTCTCCTCAACAATCCCATTGCCCCAATTTGTACTGCTAAATAAACTTATTCTTCAAAAACTATTCCGTCGCTTACACGTCTGCTACTGAAAATCAGTTGCTAAATAAGGCTTGACAAAGTACTAATTGTTGTGGATCTACAAACAATGCACAATAATCTCATACCCCAAACGTTCACAACAGCACCTCAATTAAATGTGAATCCCTCCCTCTTACGGACCTATGCTAATGGCTTGTAAAT
The DNA here is from genome assembly GCA_013365375.1 of Litomosoides brasiliensis. Lineage (NCBI taxonomy): Eukaryota > Metazoa > Nematoda > Chromadorea > Rhabditida > Onchocercidae > Litomosoides > Litomosoides brasiliensis. Next base: position 135,020 of record JABVXW010000143.1, on the reverse strand, counting down.
TAATAATTTTGTTTATAACGGTATCATTAAATAAAGAAAAAAAAACAAATTTCACTAACTGTATAACAACCGGAACCATCCGGAGCATTTCTGCCCGTTTCAAATTCTTCATTCTTTAAAACCAAATGACAGCCAATCTTTCCTGTTGCACTCTCTGTTCTCTTATCGTTTCCTGTACAATCCAATTTTCGATATTCTAAAAAAAAAATTCAAAATTTTTTTTGCTGCTATATATTTTAAATTAAATATTTGCATTTTAGAAAAAAAAAAAGAGGAAAAGAAAAAAAATGAAAAACATACGATGAAATGCAGCGGTAAAACTGACTAACGAAAAAATAATAAAAGTTGAGCGGAACATTTTGTTGAATTTAAAACGATAGTTTTAGAAATTTCAGTTCAGAAGAGACCGACGTAATTAATGAATGAATGAATGGGTATTTATAGGAATGTGTTAATTATTGTGTATTGTTCAGATGATTAAGTGGATAGACGAAAATGCTTCAATGAAATAAATTGCTAGACCGATGGCATTTCAAAATTCCTCCTTTTTCGTTCATACCTGTGGTATTGTTGAAAACAGGATGAGTTGTATTTCCATCACAATTTATACTTTTACTAATGCCATTACTAAAATCGTTTCCTTCACATTTCTTCGTTTATCAAATAACTTGTTTCGCGCATTCCTTACACATATCCATTAAGAAAATAAATTTGATTAGATTGGTGGTAATTAGATTAATGGTAAAAATTATAAGCGACAGATGCATGAAATCTTTTCATATTTAAATCAGCTAAAAGAGAGAAAGAGAGAGAGAGAGAGAAAGAGGAGGAGAGAGAAGAAAAATTGAATGAATTAATGTTTATTAGAATTAAATCAAATTGATTTATTCAGTAAAATTTGATAAAATTAATTAATTTTTGATTACTTCTGAAGAGCGATAAGATATTATGCTATATGCTAAAAGTTAATTTGATATTTTAAACTAATGATAACTTCTAATGTAGTTATCTAATCTTACATAATCGTACAACAATTTAAACAGATATTTCAGAGAAATGGACGGACGGTATCATGCGGAAGTGAACAAAGAGGTGTTGATGAGTTTAGCCGTACCTACCGTGCCTATCATCCATGTACTGCTCTCGTCTAGCATTTCTTCTAAAAATAGAAAACTGTCAAATTTGATTAGTGCAGACGAGCATTTCACTATCTTTTGCTTTTGTTCAAATTTCTTGTAGGTATTTTACCGATAAAAATTAGTTCAAACCCATGCCGCTTATGATTCATTAATGATATAGAAAGATAATCATTGCTTACGCTAATTTATTCGTTGTTTTTTGAAATTTAAAATTTTAAATAACGAAAAAGATTGTGTACCATAAGTTACTGCAAAAAAAACAGTACAAGAGGAATAGCTAAAAATATTATTTATATTTCATCACTTATAAAACTAACCGTTCATTTGACGAACGATACCTGTAATCTCATACTGTTCGGAATAAATTACTTAAATTATTTTTGTCATAAATAATGTTCATATTTCGATGTTACACTAAAATATTCATAAGCACATATAATAAGAAAATGGCAGTTGAGAAAATGAAAAATTACAAAGTATTTTTTGAATTATTAACATTCATTTCATAAAAGTACTCAAAAATAAAACTCAAATTTCAAGTATTAAATCAAACGTTTTTTTTCCTAAAAAATTCTCTAAAAATTAATTAAAATGTAAGAAGAAAATGTGTAAAGAAGATAGTAAGTTTGGATTATTATCCATTTCTCTTTTAAATCTTATGACTAATAAGATGAAAATGAGAAAAAAAAATGCACATTTCAAATTATTCGTCTAAATTCATCAATCATCCAAAAAAAAAATATTTAACAGTTGTACGTTCTAAGATCACACGTAACACTTATTCATCTCTCACTTCCGGTCAGTATAATCGATAACAAAAAGGTAAAAAAAAAAGCACAAAACAAAACAAATAAATAATTATTTTTATTTTTAATGCAACTAATATTTCAACGATCAATCACAGACGACGTAAAGCAAACAGATCGATGAAGTGCTAATAGCACAAGCCGAACACGCAAGCACAACGTTTTGAACAATGGAAAATATACCAACGGTTTCATATCAGGTCGGTTAGTGATTCTTCAAATACAGGATGAGTGTGAGGGCTTTCAAGTAATCGAGAAAAATTTACAGGTTCAACCTGAATCCGTAAAGATAGCGAAGGAGTCAAAGTTAAATATTTCAATCGAAAAGAACGTAAGTGTATTTATTACTTTTATTCAACAAACTTCACTAGTAAATCTATCTTACCGAGTATTTTCTTAAATTTTAACGATCTTTTAGCATTTCTCCTTCACCTCATCTCTTTACTTCTTTTTTCTTTTCTTCAACAATTAACATCAAATATTATTTGTTACTAAAATTTACTAAACTTCTTCGTTTCAACTATTCGTTTAATTTAAAAATGAAAAACTTCCATCTAGACAGATTAGAAGTGAGAAAGTTTACGCATAATTGACTCATTTCCTGCTTATTTTAATTTTGTACTATTAATATTATCCTCAAAACACACTGCTTAAAAGAGCAAATTGAATTAATCCTAAACAAAATACATTGAAAAACTTAAATTTCATTTTTTGAACAAATAAAAATTTGAAAAAAATAAACAATTCAGATGAAAGATTATAATAATATGGACTTTTCTGATAGTCAAATATTGGCTGGTCGCGTAGTTGAAAGAAAAAATAAATAATATCAGAGAGCAATAATAAAGAAATGAATTGGAAAAAGATAAGTTCGAAAAATGAAACGTTAAGAAATGGACGGAAATGATAAGATATATAAAATGATAAATGATAAGAAGTGCTGATAGAAAGAGAAAGTATTAGCCAAAAGGAAAATAAATTATCAGTAATCGATGATTTATCTTCCTTAATTGAGTTCTCAGGTGTGTCGTATGAGCAACAAATGAATTCAGAAACTTTTCCGATACTTATAACTTTACTGTTACTGTTCGAATTGCTCAGAAGCCTTTTCAATTATTAAAAATTTTTTTAATTAATCTTCCTCTTTTTGCATATTAGCATTATAATAGTTGAATTATTGATGTGCTCTACGCAAAAAAAAAAATTACCTAAAGATGTTCTACACATTTTTAAGTAATTTTTTTCATTCTTAGAAATTTATATTCGTTAAACTTTGTCAATTCATTTTGTTATTAAATTTGTTTAGTTAATTTATTTGATGTTTATTAATACACAGCAAGTGTTGTTGGTATTAGTTTTTTGTTCAGTTTGAAAAGTGTTACGTTTGTTTCACTTACGTATACATTTGATTGATACATCAAATATCAAACGAAGGATCAGTGAAATTTAGAAGAATGTGAAAAGGGAAAATTTTTTAAAGTCAAAAAAAAAAGAATTTTTAGTCGGTCTGTTTTGAATGCTTTTTTTCTTTAATTTCTCAATAATGGCACTCTTTATTTGAAGCAGAAAAAAAGGCCTGAGCATTATAAGGCTCGTTAGCCTTAATTGGAAAATTTAAGAATTTAATTTTCATTAGACGAAGTAACAGTTGTTTATTTCAGAGAGGTTTTCTTTTCCAGCAAACGCATAAAATAGGAGAATGATTGGTTTGATCAGTGACATTGTGAAGTTTTCCTGAGCCATCTGTCCTGTCATTACTGATTAACCTCAATAATTCGTCTTCGCCATTTTCTGGAAGTTTGCTTAGAAGAAATTGTCAGTTTACATTTGATGATTTGTGATTGAAATTTGAGATATTTTCCTCTTAAAATTTTATTTTATTTTTTCCAATATGTACTGTTCCGTTCGGTAACCTTTATGACTAATAATATTAGTGTGTTTATTTTGGCTTCAAAAGTACAACTTTATGAATTCTTCTTTTTCCTTTTCATTTGAAATTAATGAATTTAAAGGAAAATATTTTCTTGCATCCTAAAATAACTAATTTCTTATTGCAATTTTAGATGGAATTTTTTTTTTGCTTTTCTTTTTTCACTTCTCATGGCATTTCAAGAAATTGCAAAAGTTTTTTTTTCTTCTAAAATTGCTTCTTTCCTTTTTCACACTCACAAAAGTCATTGGCAAAAGCATTTCTCATCCGATTATTTCACAAAAAAAATCAAAGTGTAAATTAATTATTTTGATCAATTAAATTAATTGATCATTTTACAATAACATTTGTAAACTGTCAGCGATAGATAATTTGTCATATTTTACCGCACTATGCGATGATCGCTATCACTTTGCTTCCGGAATGTAAATTCCTTTCTTGATTCTAGCCGGATCACTTTTACTATTCATTTTATTCACTTTTTTATTTTGCTAAAAAAGAAATATTAGCAAACAATATGAATGTAAAATATTTTCAACTTTGCAATAAACGTTCATCGAGCTGAATGCGATAAGACAATTTCGTCGTAGAACATATTTAATGTTTTTAAAAATAAAATATAAATTAATTTCTATCATTTACCTTTTTGAAAATCATTCAAATTAGATATTAGAAAAAAAATTGATTGATTAGGAATTTACATTTTTTTCTTAATGAAAGAGTAATTAATTAGTGAAATAATTTGAATTATTTACCTTTTACAAAACACAGTATTCCCCGCCAGAATTACCACTTAATTGAAATTGCAAATTAAATAACTGCTTTTTTGAAAAAAAAAATTTTCTTTCCCTAATACTTAGATAAAATTAAACGTTTTGTTGCCGCAATCAATGATTTTTTATTCTTCAGAAGTATTCATATAATATTCTCCAAACAGGTAATATCAATGATGAAAGAATTGAAATTGATTTCACGTCATTGCGTAATAGAGTAATTGCACTTTGAACTTTCAGAAATCAAAGTTCACAGCTTTTCTTTCCAATGTCTCCACTAACAGCGTGTGATTTTTTTTTCTTTTTTTTGCTTGACGGATAAATGTATGAGAAGGGAAGATATGAAGTGATAAAGTGATTAAAGCTTATCAGAAAACATTCCTCATCTGATAATATCCGAAGTTCACATCTTCTCTGTGACATTAAAATATATTCATACATTTATTAGTAAAAAAAATTATTATTATTATTATTATTATTATTGTTATTATTATTATTATTTATTATTATTATTATTATTATTATTATTATTATTATTATTATTATTATTATTATTATTATTATTATTAATTATTATTATTATTAATTATTATTATTATTAATTATTATTATTAATATTATTATTTCTACAATGACAAGGAGTAGCGTTTTGAAGATATACTTTCTTAGGCGAAAATAATTAGAATTTCAGAAACACAATATGTCTGAAAGATTTTTTTCTGTAAATTACCTTTTAATAAGCTTTACAGAAAAAAAAAACAAAAATTGCTGTAAAAGTATTTTTAAACATTTTTTGAGCAATAAATTTGATTTAATATAATAATGAATTTTTAAACATCTAATTTTACACCAATTTTATCTGTTTTATCAATTTTTGCGGCAAAATTTTTTCAATAAAAAAAAAAACTAATTTCATCTGAAAAATCAACAGTGCACATTTCGTCACTTTCACTCATAGCTTGTCGTATTAAAATTTGTTGCCTTTTTAACTATCATAATTATTCCATAAAACCATAACTTAAATGTGCTTGAATATGGAAATTTTAATTTTTAACAAATTTTTTTTCTTAAAATTACTCCTACTAATTAGAGTTACTGTCACTAATTGTCAAATTGGAAAAAAAATGAAAAAAAAAGAAAGTGATATGCTAACCAATAATTAGAATAGTTTTAGGAGTAGAACGGTAAGAGTGATATTATCATTTCAGAGATAAATTTGATACTTAACCTTTGACATTTTCACTGACAGGAGATTTTTAATTTCATTTGTCTTTCTCTGATAGAAATGAATAAAATATAGTTATTGAATATTTGAGTTAAATTTGCAAAGTGTTTGAAATAACCTCACTCTCTTCTCTCTTCTGTAGTAATGAATCCATTGGTATAACTGATCGACCTGATCTTTTTCATCGACCAATTTTTCCAGAATGTTCCAGAAAGTGTAGTGCTTAGAAGTTATACTTTTTTTTCTTTGAAAATGCTAAAATTTACAGAACTGACCAGTAGAAAGAGTTCAATTTTTTTTAGAAGCAAAGAGGAACAACAAAGGACTATTTCATTCTCTTTTCTCCAACACATTCGAATTACTTTATGAATAAATCAAAATCTGAAAAAAATAATAATAATAATTATTATTATTTTGTGAATATAAAAGCGCAAAATTATACGTGCAATTTTCAAAACAATAAATTTTGTTTGCTTGAAAGGCTACAATTCAAATTACAACAAAAAATTTATCTTTCAATTTATTAATTTTTAATTCAGGTGATTTCTTTGTCAAAGCCTAAAGAATACTCTTTCTTTTAAACTTTTATTATTTTAAAAGAAAATAATAGTAATATTTGTTCGCGGAAAATTTCAATTTTTTTAAGTGAAAAAAATTTTTTGTTTCTTAAATTTTCTAAAATTTTTCGTTCAACACAAATTTGAGCAAAGCATAACATTGCATATTGAATTTATCACCGAAATATAACTTCCTTCTCAGTCAGTCATCCTGTAATTTTTTATATTTTAAATTGAACAGAAATTGAACAAAAAAAATTGCACAAAATTGAACAAAAAGAAAGATTTTAATTTGATCTTTTTATAATCGTTTTGTGCATATTCATTGTAAAAAAAAAGTTTGCTGTGTGAAAACGCTCTCATAGAATTACTGATAATAATTTTGATAATAATGGCAATCACTGATAATAATTTTGTTCAATTATATTTTTTGTACTTTCTCAAAAAAAAGTCACTTCAATGCATTTTACATGTTTAGGCCTTTTACCCTTCCTTGTCTTATTTGCCTTTTCCTTTCCAATTCCTTCCGTTTTCTAATTCAATTATTTTATAGCTTTTGAAAACTAAAAAAAAAGGAAATGAAATGAAAAGAAAAAAATCCACAATGAAATGTTTTCTTCTTAATCAAAGAAAATTTTATTTCATTTTCAATTAAAAAAAAAAAGCTCTTCAAATGATTTTACCATCAAAATTCATTTTAACATTTTTCACATAAAATAATATTCCTCATTTCACTACTAATTGAATTGAGTAAGTAATGCTTAAGAAATTAGCAGTCACCAAGATGTGAAGAAAAAGAGAGAGAGGGAGAGAGAGAGAAAATGAGATGTAAAGATTGTAAATTTAATGAAAATTGGAATAACACGTACGTTGTTGCTTCATTAATAAATTCATAATTATCTTCTCATTTAGTAATTTTTTCATTTTCATTTTAATTTTTTCATTTCAATCATATTTGTCTTAGATGTTTAAGCGCAGTACAAAAAAAAAGAAAAAAGGACTGATCATATTAGTTTGAATTTCGATTCCGATAATGAGCTTAGATATCTAAGGAAGAAAATGTTACTGTGAAAGTAATTGAAACATAAATTGATCGCTGTACATTTGCATAAAATTAACCCATTTTATCGTACAAAAAAAATCTCTTCAACCAATTTTTTAATTTCTATCTTACAGAAATTAAAAATAAATAAATAAATGTAACACTTCAAAACATTTCCATTTCGATCATTTCATTTTTTAATATTTTTATATTTAATTTATACGATCAATGCTGGTAGTACGAATAAATGTAAACGTAACATTTATAATTTTTTGTTTAATTTGTGGAAAAAAAATAACAGTGAAGAGAGAGGGAAGGTGAATATTTGCATTAAATTACTTTCTTAATTTAATAACTATTTTTTGTGATAAAACTGATCGGAAGTAAATGGATTGGTAAGTCATATGGTATACTTTGAAATCTTTAAAATTAGCAAATACGAAAATTTTAAATTATTAATTTTTAATAAAATATTTCTGTTATTGTCTGTTCGTTTGTTCGTTTTTTTTTGTTCTTCCTGAACAGTTGTTGAAAAAAAAAACAAAAAAAATTCCTCAATATTTGCTAATGTGAACGGCAAAAGAATTGTTTGCCTAAAAAATATTTCTTCAATCATACGCCTTAGTGCATATATTTTTTAAAGAGAGAGAGAGAGAGAGAGAGAGAGAGAGATGGACGAAAAAGCAATATGCGATTACTTTGTTTATGCATTCCCAATAATCCCTTTTTTTTTGAAAAATAAAAAAAAAGCCTTAAGACTTTTAACTGTTCGTATTTTTCCATTTCCTCTTTTCTTTATGTTTGATCATTTCAAATTTATAACTGTCCATTTTCACCTTTTTTGGATGGAAAATTTAAAATGATAGGTAAATTGTTGAGCATTAACCTATAGCCTATGTTTAAGTAAAGCTAAGCAATGATGGCAAGTTGTTTTGATCAAATTTTTGTGTGAATTATTGCTCAGTAAGAGTTTAACGAGTACTATTAATATCAAAAGGGGAAAAAAAGAAGAAAGCATTTGAAAATTTCCACTTTTATTTTTTGTTTGTTTTCATTTTTAAAAATAAACCACGAATATCGATTGGTTTTTTTAAATTAAGAAATATATTAAAAAAGTAATTTTAGAATGAAACATTTTGATAAGTTAATTTCTTGCTTTACTAATAATGAGTAAAAGTAAGTGTTACAAATAGAATGAATAAAATAAATTTGTTGCAAAAAAAATTTTTTTTTGAAAATGTGCAGATGTGTAATAGAAGATCAGCAAACGATTGATCAACTAATTACTTCAGGTAAAGTGATCTCATACTGGATTTACTATTAGATAAACATTATTATTATTCCGGTTCTCAATTTTATGCCAGCTACTTTTTTGAATCATTGTAAATTGCAGTAGTAGTGAATTAATTGGTAGTGAATTTTACTCATCCTAAATTTTCGATAATAATTATAATTATTGTTGTGACACATTTCAATTCCTCTCATACAATCAATCTATGAAATACACCTGAATGCTTGAAGCTTTCAGCGAGTTAGCTGCTAACATCAGGTAATGATCGGATTAATGAATTTATGACATTGTGAGATCTGTGCTTCCAAAAGTATCTGCAAATAAGAGTGAAAAAAAAATACCGTATTGTGGCAGTAAGCTATCTAACACTTCAAAAATCTCAAATTTAAATTAGATATTTAAGTTCATATCGTTATATCTCTTAGCTACTTTGATCATCCATGAAATTCAAGTAGCAAGCAAAACAAAACATACATATTTAGCGACATATTATTATTCTCTGTAAACGATCAGTAATAGTAATATTGACAATTATGTGACAGATTTACTTTGTACGCTTAAAAGTACTGACAGAAAAATGATCAATCAAAAATTCATATCCTTCAAGAACTGATGAATAAGGAAAATGAACTGAAAAGGAAGTATGAAAATCGATATGAAAGAATAAGTTATATTATACGTTGTAATGTAAAAATTATGAAATTCATATTCAATCATTTCACTTCTATTCCGGTTTTGCCCTCTTTTTTTTTCTCCTAAATTATATACAATTAGTTCCTCATTTCATCATATTTGAATGATCGCAGTCGCAGAAGGTGTTTATCTTCAAAGGTATTCTTTCTTGAAATGAATTGCATAAATTAATCTTTAATCTATCCCTGACAACTAACCCAAATTAAAATACTATAAGTAAAATTAAATGCTATCATTTTATGTTATTTTAATTGATAAAAACGAAAGGGAGAAAATTTAATTATATCAAAACTATCCTATTTGATTGCTTCAATAGTTAGTGTAATAAAATTTTGTTTTTAGGAAAAAAAATTGACCTTTAATGATATTTTTTTTGCTTAGCAAACAAAATTAATTGTATTACTGTTTTTCGTTTTCTTGAAAATAATTATTTTAAAAATTACAGTTATTAGTTTATTAAAGAAATTACTCTGTTGAGGAAATTTTTGCGAAATGATGCTCAGCTGAGCTATCGATGTTAATATAATGAAAATTTAAGCAGAATGCTGTTGTCATCAAAGATGTGCTGATTTTAAAGGAATATAGAAAATAACTTTGACAACATTTCACTTCAATAATTTAATTATTAGTATAGAATTCATTGATCGTCACCCTTTAAAATTGTAATTTTAAATTTGTATTTTTCTTTTAACACTTCATTTTTCCCTACCTTTTCAAAATTTCACATCATCCACCACTCTCATCATTCTTTATTCCTAATTACAAGGATTCAAAAATATTCCAATTTATATCTTTCTCTCTTTTTCTAAATTTTAAAATTAAAATATAATAAAAAGTTTAGATTGCTTTAGAATTAAAACTAAATGATCATGAAATGCTCTTTTTTTTCTTCTGTTCCATTCACATCACTTCGTCTAAATTTAATTTCAAATTAAATTATTAGGAAAATTTTAATATTTCTATAAATCAAATTAGACTCATTTTTCTTGTTTTTCTTTTTTGCTGCTTTTTTCTTGTTGAAAGAAAAATTGTTTTAATTTTAAATTAATAATAGTCTAGTGGAAACAAAAATGAAACTAAAAGATCAATTTAACTTTCTTTATCAAACCATTCATTTTAGCTCAACGAAATCTAACCCAATAACTTTTTTCCTATCTGAAAATGAATTAGTAAATTAGATAGACATACCTTTCATGCTTTCTCTACCGATAAATTAATAATTTAGTTTTGTTACAAACTAATTATTTATTCATCGCATATGTTGTTGTCATTGAAATGTATCACTAATTATAAATGCAATAAAGAAAACAAGCTAACTGTCCGTTATTTGTTAAAGCAGTCAATTGAATTTTTGATAAATTAAATTATGAAGTGAAAATTTCAAATTTTACATTTTAACAATCTGTTCATTACTTTTTTTTATTGTCAACAATGAATTTAACACTGTTTACTTATTGCACTTTCTCTCGCATCTCAATGATCAAACATACGCATCTCAATGATCAAACATATGTTAATCCTTTTGCACCATATTCGTACAAATAAATCTCTCTCGCCCTCTTTTTTTTGCTTATCAAAAAATTTTTAAAAAAAAATTTCAACCATTTAATTATTGCCTATTATAGAATTGGTTAAATTTACTAATCAAATAAAAAAAAAAACTTCATTAGCATAAAATATCAATGACTGTCGGAAAACCCGAGAAAAATCTAACACAAATTATAAAAATCCTTAAGATTTCGTCATGCTTGTTGCATCTCTCTATCCTTTGTATTGTAGTCTGTTTCAACACGAAAATTATTGATTTGTTGTGAACCTTTCACACAACACGATTTTTCGTGATTCGTTGTGAACCTTCACACAACACGAAATTTCCCAAGCAAATCCAAATCGTACACGGCTACAACACCCCTTCGGATTTACGTGGATCAACAAAAGGCCTCCTCAACAATCCTATTTGGACCAACCAGTCACATCCTCAATTTCATTGTCAATTAATATTTGCACCAATTTGTACTGCTAAATAACCTTATTCTTCAAATATTATTATTCCGTCGCTAACTCTTCTGCTACGAAAACAAATCAGTTCCTAAATAAAGCTTCACAAAGTATTATTGTTGTGGATCTACAAACAATACAAAAATAATCTCAACCTCCAAAAGTTCCACAACAATGACTCTCTTTCTCATTCAATCTTTATTCTGATCTTAAACTTCTTTATTTTATCGATTAAAATTCTCATTTTAATTAAAATAATGATTAGTTGTGCAAGGTATGGCAAATTTAACTTAAATTTGAAAGTTTATTTGAAACAACAACAAGATGATTGATAATTACTATAAATGTTTGGATGAAAATATAAGGCTATGAATATCAATATGACAAACACAACCTCTGAAAGCCTTTTTCAGTCAATTCTTCCTCATCTCTTCCCGCCTATTATCGATCCATTTAATTTTTCCATCTAAGAAATCAAACTCATAAAATTTAAATCAAAACGTTTCTTTTTAACTTTGATTAATTGTATTAATGATAGAAATGAGTAAATAAAGTCTATCAATAGTCCATATGATTATGTTGAGAAAGTCATAAATTTAAATTTACACTGACAGATAGTGTGCGTGTGCGTGTATGCGTGCGTGTGTGTGTGTGTGTGTATGTGGGTGTTTGTGTTAGTTAAGTTTGTGTGATGAGTGTTAGTTATCTTACGATGATACTAAAGTGATATAGCACACAAATGGGTGGAGCTCGAGATTTCGTCGTTTTTTTTTTCAGTTTATGAAAATTTTTTACTGAACGTCAATTTTCCACTGTAAATCTTCGAATGTCATCCTTACTTATACCTCTAATATCGACACCTTTTTAACTATCCTTTTTTAAATCGTTTAATTTAAAACAAAAGCTTTTGATATATTTCGCATTGTTTATTTATTTCTGCTCCCTAATTTGCATAGTGTTTTGCAAAATTGTTTATTACAATTGTACTAGTAACGTACGATCACTTATGGATAATATTTTTGTTAGTTAGTTTGGTCGGATTATATCACTCCTTTTTTTTACTTTTCTTTCATTTTTTTTGTTGACTAAATATTTAATAACATTATGATTGGGATTGAAAATGAAATGGAATGTGATGAGGAATTTTGAAATAAGGACCATTGATATGAGAAAATTGTGATGTGAATTTATAAGATTGAATCTAACTTAAAGCTTGGCATACTTATTTCCACTTAAGTTAAGAAGTAAACATGCATATTTGCGCTTTCAAATTTTTTATAAATAGTAAACATTTTAATTCATTTTCTTCTCGTTCTCTTTTTTTTTTCTTAATCACTCTTTTAACTTACCTTACCGCAAAAGGGAGAAATTGAAGGGGAGAAAAAAATGGTTAATTGTCACTATCCATCATCTATTCATTATGATAAGATCATTTTAAAATGATTTCATATCGGTTTCATGAAGATGGAAGTGGTGATGGATAGTATGGATGATTTCTTCTCCCACAAACTTCTCCAATTTACCATAGTCATTTTTCATTCAAATAACACTGTTATACTTATAAATAATTGATTAAAATGAAAACTTATTTAATATATTATGATAAGTTAAAACTTTATTTGAAAGATTCAATTAGCAAAAAGAATCATTTCAAAATAACAATCATTCTAATTAATTAACGATCCATAATAATCATCTCAAGAGCAAAATAACTTTGCATGCGCAAAGAAAAAAACAAAAGCAAATCATTGATCTAATACATCAAGAATAATTATTAATTAGTTTTACAATTTTGTTATTTTGATGACAAACAAAAATTTTTCGACTAAATTGAACATTTATTACAACAATTTATAATAATGATAATAATAATAATAACAACAGCAATTAATAATAATAACAATAATAATAATAATGATGATGATTAATAGTAATAATAGTCAATAACAATAACTAATAATAATAGTAATGGCAGTAATAATAATTAATAATAACAATTAATGATATAGTTAGTAGCAACAATAGCAATATTAACAATCACAATTAACAATTATAATTAATAAAAATTAACAGTAATAATAATTAATAATGATAATAATAATAGTAATAATAATAATTAATAACAATGACTAATGATAGTAATTAATAATATAATTAACTATGATAATAAACAGCAATTAGTAACAATAATAATTAATAATAATAACTAATAATAACAAGTAGTTTAAGTGTAATTAGTGTGAGAGAAAATTAGGACAAATGGAAAATTTGAATATTAACGATTAATAAAATAGCCTTACTCATTGCTTTAATTTAGCCGATCTGATTTACCAGGAAGACTGTGTAAATACATCGATTCCATAAATAAATACTGTATTAAAATGATGACTGAAATGTACAGTGAAGATCAACGATGAAAGAACCTGTTTTAGATGTATCGATGATTTATAAAAGAAAAATGCTTTATGCATTGCTGTCGTAGAGAGTATCGCCTGTTAAAGCCCATTGCGGCCAACAGCACCAACACCGCCCGCTTCCATCTCATTCCAATCGCGCTCATTTAACTAACTACTTGTCCTTTTCATTTATATTTATATTTTTTATGTATATGTATATATATATATATATATATATATATATATATATATACATAATTTATTTTTCAAATATTTTCCACCCTCATTCCATCCTTTTTTTTTTGAAATTTAATTTTAAATAATTATTAATTTATTATTTTATTAATTTTATTTTATTTTCTTTGCAACACAATTAATCTTTATTATCAATACAATATCATTGAATTGTATGTTTTAGGGGGAGGAATAGCATTCCATCACATTGTACTTTCTCTCTTCAATCATCACAACTGTTTGTTCCATTTTATTCTTCTTCACTTCAAAATTTGTCAAAATTTTTAACAATAAAACTTGTATGAGTGAAATAAATGTTTTTATTGGCGCAGATGTCCTTTGTATTGAAATATTTGAAAAGTGAGATATATATGTATATTTATATATTTCATATATATTTCCTCGCTAACTTTTTCTTTTCATTCTAACAAAAAAGAATAAAAAAAAATTTCTCTTCTTTTCATTAAATATTCATTAGAAAAATTTGTTAAATTCAATTCGATTGCATATTTTTGGAATGAAATGAAATATAAAAAGATTTTTTATTGTTAGGCTTTATTGAAAAGCGATCTTTGAAAGCTATAATTCAAATTTTCATTTTATAAGTAGCATATTTATGCTATGCAAATGTAGGGGAGCGCAAATAACAGTGCAGGAAAAGAAGAAATATATCAAAAAATTTTTAACGAAAATTTTAATTTAATTTTACAATAATTTCTGAGCTATTTGTGTGTTTGTGCTCTGCACTACTATTATGTGCTAACGTTTTTGTGGCTAAAAGCAATTAAATAAAAATTTTTTTTCTTTGTTTAGGAATTTTTTTGAAATGTACTAATTATACAGTAATCATAAAAAAAATCATTCCTTCTCATAAGCATACTTATAGGCTAATTTTGTTAGGCTATGAAAATAAAAGGAAAAAAAATTCATTTCTTTTCATCAAAAGCATTTTTGATGAAATGCTCCTATGCATCGCACTAAATGATAAACTTTTTAGGTTTTGAAGAGAAGACAAACTGCTTTCATCAATTTCCTCACTCTTCTCCTCATTGCTTTATTCATAAATTGAAAAAAAAAATGAATATTTTTTTCATTGGTTTATCTTCACGTGTAGCTGAGCATAATTGTTTTTTTTTTTGCGTTTTTGAAAAAAAAACATTTGGAAAGCAACGATTACCGAAGAGATTGAAATAGATATGTTAAACTAATGAAGCTTAGTTAATCATACTTGCTATTGAAAATCTTACAAATTATTTTACCACAAGGCGAATTAAAATATTTAAAAAATAAAAACGAAAATTGTTATTTCTCCTATCACTCTAATAAGCAACTTTAAGCATTCCTAAACACACCAAATTGACGAGAAATTATAAAACAATTGCTTTCTTCCCAACTGCTTTAATAATAAATTTTAGCTGTTAGAGGAAAAAAAAAAGTTGAACGATTAAATATTTCGTTCTATTTTAAAGATAAAAATTTGAAATTAAATTGATCATAGCAATGCTTAGTTGAATTTTATTCCATTTGCTTTCTAACTTATTGATATTGTTAAGATTCCATCCTATAAATTTTATTACAACGAAGCTTTAACACTTTTAAATTATGAAAAATCATTTTTTTTTAAAAAAAAAGTTAACATTTGAATTATTGTACTTATCAATATCAGTGATAATTGAAAAAGAAACAATTGAAAATTTCACACATTTCTAATAATTTTTACTGATTGTTCCTTTTTTTTTTATTACTTTTCAATGATTTTGGCTTATTTTCAAAATTTGAATTAATAACAATTTTTAATGCTCAATTATTATCTCTCTCTCTTTCTTCCTACGTTTGTATGTGTGTGTGTGTGTGTGTGTGTGTGTGATGTAATTATTAAAATTAAATTATACATTAGAGATTAGTCAAACAAAAAGCACACCTTTTCATGTGTATTTTTATTTAAATAATTGAGACTTTAATCAATGAATTTGTAATTAATAGGAATGAAAATGAGAATTGCATGAAGTAAATTATCAGAGAAAAAGGAATTATTTCCGATTTATTAAATAAATCTGCGAAATACCTTCAGATGTTGTATGTCTCAGTTTATTTCATTAACAATTCATAATTACCGCCTTATTTGTTTCCTTTCATTACTTATTTTCGATTACCTTACATTTCTCATCGGATTGTTCCATTCATTTCACTTCTCATGCAATTCCCTTTCTCATTTACAGAGGTCAAGTGATTTTTTGAAAAATACCTATTTCATTTAAGCGTTTATATTTTATATGTATTTTTTTTCTTATCATTGATATTTTCATTAAAATAAAAATGATTGTTCATTTTTTTTTCAAAAAAAATTCTTCTATTAAACATTTAAATTGTTAACTTTACCGCTAATTAGAGTTTCTCACAGTAGTTACCTATCTTAAACTAATTATCCACCGTGTTAGCTAATAAGCTTTGCTAATTACCAATGAATGTATCAAATTTATTATTTAAGTAATCATTGAGTCTCTTTTGATTTTGCTGTAATACAATTTATGTACACTTTTACAGTTTCAAAAATTTTAATTTTTCATAAAAAAAAAGCACATGTGTTCGTTGCCATTTCATTTCTTTTTTTTGTTTACAACAACAATCACATCAGAGTCGTTTGAAAGAAAAGAAGCAAAAGTTGTGCTTTGCAACAAAATTTTTATTTTTCAAAAAAGGAAAAGAAAAAAAAAGTTATAAAGTAATATCTAAAATTACCTGAACTAATTTATAACTAATACAAAGAGAAAGCGAAAATTTTTAATTATTCGCATTGCTATTACATTTATCTGTTCAAATACGATTTCTCAGATATTATTGCGGAAATTTTAATTTTAACATTTCATTGTTTCATGCAAAAGTAAATTTTCACTTACTCTTTTTTCTTTTTTTCTCTAAATTAAATAAAAACATTAAATTTGTTATTTTTATTTTCAACCTTTTATCGATTGAGTAATTTTTCTCTGACGAATTTTCTTCTAAAAAATTACAAAATAGTCAAAAATAGTATTAAGTATTGTTTAATGATAAATTCTTTTAAATTTTATTTTATTTTAATTGAAATTGGATTCCGCACTTTTTTGTTGCTTCCAAGAAATCACAAGTTGCATTCATTGCATTCCCTCAAATATTTACATAATTATTTTCGTATTGCTATCATTTATTATTACTATTACCATCATCATCATCATCATTATCACTGTCATTAATTATTGATTGTCATTAGATACCACCCATTGTTACTTTGTTATTACTTGCAGCACTCCATACTGCCGTTTTTTCTGATATCGTATTTTAACATAAATTTGAATTAGCTAATATATATTAGTATTATTTAGAATATTTGAAATGAAATATCTGTAATAATTTAAACGATTTTAACTTTAAAATTCATTCGCATATATTCAATTGGTTTAGTTTGAAATTTTTTTTTTTTCAGAAAATGGCAAATTGGTTAAGGCGAAATCTGTTGCTCGTACTAACGGTCACTTCTGTATTAATGGGTATTTTGCTGGGCTTTATTGGGCGAATGTTTAATTTGACGCTCCAATCTATAGTACTGGTTAGCTTTCCGGGCGAAATATTGATGCGTATGTTAAAGCTAATGATTCTACCGCTTATTATTAGCTCACTCATTTCAGGTAATAGAAATTCGAATAAAGTTTACTTTGATATTTGTTAATTTAACCTTTTTATTTAATTCAAAATTATTAAATTTTAATATTACACAAAATTTAATTTCTTTTTTTTTATGGAAGAAAAGCATTACAGTACTTTGCTATCATTTTTTTTATCTTTTTTTTTGTCTGAAGTTTCGTTTTAGTTTGAAATTACATTTACAGCATTATTTATTGAGATTCAATTAGATGCTAGAAATGTTAATGAACCTAATTATTGATTGAAGTAAATTAAGAAATTTTGAAATTTCTTCTAAATTATTAATACCTAAAACACTTTATCAATAATATTTTTTATGTAATAATTTTTTGTTGCAAAAAAATAAAAATAAATAAATTTTAGGATTAGCTCAATTGGATGCGAAACAATCCGGTCGTTTGGGTTTCCTTGCAATATTCTATTACATTTCTACTACTATTATTGCTGTTATCGTTAGTTCTTAACATGAATATTTATACAACATTTTATTTCCCAAATAGAGAGTTACAGGGAGAGAGAGAGAGAGAAAGGAATATTTGAATGTATAATGAATAAAATTCTATTTTGTTTCTAAAAATGAAAATATTTAAATTCTCTCTCTTTTCTTTTTAGACTGGCATAATTTTGGTATTAACAATACATCCCGGTGACCCATCAATCAAACATGATATTGGCGAAGGTACAGAAGCAAAAACAGTCAGTACTCTCGAAACAATTCTCGATTTATTGAGGTAACTTAAAGAGCCTCCTGGTTGAAAAAAGATGGGTCTGTGGATCAAGTTTGCGTACAAATCAAGGAGCAGGTAATTCCGAAAGTCGAGAAGTGCTATCCAGAATTTATAGAGGGATCGAAAGAGTGAAAGAGGAAAAGAAGCAATGCGTGCTTTTGCAAATTGGTTAAAGTTCAAACTAAATCTGAAAACGTATAGTTGCAAAAACAAAAGAAAGCCTCTGCAAATTAAGTTCCACTTTTTGTAGTGTTTAAAAGCAGAAATATTAATTAATTTTTTGAGCGAATTAAATTAATTTCAAAAAAAAATTTTTTTTTGGATGGAACAAAAGAAAAGAAGGATGGCAAGGTTGCATGAAAGAAATTCAATTAGAAAGGCAAAGTGAAAAAAAAAGGAATAAATAACAGCGGAAAGTGCTTTTAGCCCTAAAACTTTTTCTCATATACTTTCGTAATTGGTGCAATTAATTTCAGGAATTCCATTCCGGAAAATATTGTACAAGCAACATTCCAACAAGTACAAACTAAATATATTCCCGTAAAGTCAAAAATTATTAAAAAGAACGGTTCGGAAATTTTACAAGCAATTGCAAACGGTTCTCTTACAATTATGAAACCATCAGTTGAATATACCGCTGGTATGAATGTTCTTGGTGGGTGCTTTTTTGATAATTAAATTTACCTTTAACTGATTGAAGGAATTTATTCTTTTTTTTTCTTTAATCTCTTTACCTGTTTGCTTACAGGTATAATAGTATTTTGCATATCATTTGGAGTAGTATTAAGTCAACTTGGTGAGCAAGCTCATACAATGGTTAATTTCTTCTACATAATGGATCAAGTGATAATGAGACTTGTTATGCTTATCATGTGGTACACATTTATGTTAATTGCTGGAAAAAAACAAAATTGAAGTGAAAATACTTTATCGCTAATTTTATTCTTTATATTAACAAATGTAATTTTATTTTAAAAAAAAAGAAATTAAAATTATCAATTAATTAAAAATTTAATTGTATAATTATTTAATTAAAATGAAAATATTTCAAATTAAGGTATTCACCGATTGGAATAATGTGTTTGATAGCTGGAAAAATTTTGGAAATTGATGATCTAGCAAATATGGCTCGAATGTTGGCAATGTATGTTATAACAGTATTGCTAGGACTTATGGTTCATGCATTGATCAGTTTGCCAATGTTATTCTTTTTTTGTACGAGAAAGAATCCATTTACATATATGCGTGGCTTATTACAAGCATGGGTTACCGCACTTGGAACTGCTTCAAGGTTTCCTCGTTTTTTTTTTTTGCAATATCTCTTAGAAGAGATTTATAAATTGTTTGCTACCATAAATTGCTTAGATTTGGTTAATTTTTACCTTTTTTTTTACATTAATTAATAATTTAATTTTTACATTGCACTAGTTAAAATTTGTACTAATTAATTAACGCAATTAATTTTTGCATTTAGCTCGGCAACTCTTCCTGTTACATTTAAATGTTTGGAGGAAAATTTGGGAATTGATCGACGTGTGACCCGTTTTGTACTACCAGTTGGTGCAACAATTAATATGGTTCCTCTTTGTTTCTTTCTTTTCCACTCTCAAACATTTATTGATTCGTTTAGTTTTTCATTTTAATACAAAATTTTTGTTCAATTTAATTTTTATTAACATTTCAATGATTAATGTTAATTTACAGGATGGTACAGCACTGTATGAAGCAGTAGCAGCTATTTTCATAGCTCAAACAAATGGTGTTGTTCTATCATTTGGTCAAGTTATTACCATTAGGTTTTTAATTGATCAATCAATTTATTTAATTATTTATTTGAGAGATTATAATTATTTTTAATTTAGAATTTTATGGTATTTCAAGTTTTTAATTTTAATTGTAAAATATGATGAAAAAAATTGTTAGAAAAATTTCAGTTTAACGGCAACATTAGCATCGATAGGCGCAGCGTCAGTGCCATCAGCTGGTTTGGTTACAATGCTAATCGTTTTAACGGCAGTTGGTTTACCTGCAAAGGATGTTTCATTAATTGTGGCTGTTGATTGGCTTCTGTAAGTTTTAGCAAATTTAAACTTTAAAATTTTCTATTATATGAAATTAGAGATTGATTTATCTGTTCAAACATTTTATCAAATAAGCGCAATGGAAGGAGTATTTTAGAGAAGTAAAGCCATTCGTAAATTCAATCTTTTGATAATAAAGTTTTTCGTTACTTTTTTTAATTTCTGTTAAAAATTCAATTTCCAATATAATAAAGGAATGTAATGGATAAGTGCAGAATAGAGAGACCATTAGTGAGGTGATAAATGTAATTGCAAAAATTAACATGAATTTTTTGTTAACCTGGCAATTTTTTGCTTTTTTTTTGTTTAAACTATCAAAATTACACTTTTAATTTTCATAGCTAAATATGAAGTGTACCAAATAGCTTCGTATAATTTCAAATGTTTTGCAATTAATTTTTATAAAATTTCAAAAGTATCAATTGTTTACATTCTTCTTTTTTTCTTCCTATCACAGGGACCGTATCCGAACATCAATCAATGTATTAGGTGATGCGTTCGGAGCGGGAATTGTCCATCATTTCAGTCGGAAACAGTTAGCGGTAATTGATGCTGAACGACGATTGTCACAACAAGAATACGATCAACATGGTAATTGTTATCACCTCTTTTTTTTCCTTTAATTTTAAAACTAATTCTTCAAAACATTTATTGATTATTTTAGGACAATTGTTAGCAAGTTCAAAACATGGCAATGGTCCAGCATGGACAAGAAGAGATCCGCAATGTTACAGATCGATGTCAACAGAACATCAAAAATGAGGCAATTTGAAAAACAAGTACAATTTTACGAGGATTTTATTATAATTTCCTCGAGTGTATCAATTTACCAGACGGGATATTTCCTCGGTGGTTTTTGTGGTAACGATATTTACATCTACTACTTTCATGAATTATTGTTGTAAATAATTTAGGATTTATTTCTAACACCTTTCTTCTAATTTCTATTTCATTACAACAAACAAGCAATAATGTATTATTGTATTTCTGATTCCAATCGGTTTTTTTTTATTACCAAAAATAAAATAATTGTTTTCTTTTTTTTTCGAATGCATTTATTGGATTTGTCAATTTTACAATTATCTTTTTTTTCCTTCATCTTCCGATCGGTCATTTTTTTTAATTAACGTTTTTTTTTTTCGTCAGAATGTAAGAAGCTACTATTTCTCATTTATGTTCAAAATTGAATTGTTCTAATTGTCATTGAATTTACGCTTAAATTCGCGTTTAACTTATAAAAAATTTTTACTAATAAACAATTATCACTTTTGCTAAAATAAAAAGGATGTGATTTCGTTAAACATTTCAACTATTATCTCTGTGTTTAATTTGATTCTCGGTGAATGTATTACTTATCATTAATACGTCCTGTTCTACTCCATCATTTCCATAACACTTCTTGACCTCTCTTTGACCTATAATTGCTTTTGTATTTCATGAGCGAACAGATCAAGCAGATCGATTGATTTCTAAACAACCAATTAAAAACTTTTGATTCGTTCTTTGTTGAAATGATGAAACTCATCGATATATAATTGTAATTTTATTTTTATTTGTAAAGCCTTTCTCTTTTGTATGTATGTGTCTGTGTGTGTATGTGCATGCGTGCGTGCGTGTTTTTTCATTTTTAAATCAAAAACGTTCGTCGTCCATTCTCTTTTCCTAACAAAAAGTAGTGATCCAAGCAAATTTTATTAATATTAGAATTATAGTAATTTTAAATTTTGGATAAATTGTGCAAATCAATCAATAATTTGCATTAACTTACCTCTCAACACATAACTGCTAAAACTGTGCAAAAAGTTTTCGAGAATTTACAACACAATTACTTTCAATAAAATCCTTCTTTTAAAACAAAAAAAACAACTGTAAACAAAAACAAAAAGTCATCAAATTTAAATGGTAAAAACAGAAAAAGCATAAATAAGTTATTTTAAAGAGGTAAATAATGAAGTAATAAACTGTTCTATACGGTTGTCAGGAAATGTCACGGAAACTTTTAAAAATTTTTTCTCTTTCCTTTTTTTGTACATCCGGAAAATTTATTAACTTAAATTAACACCATTAACAATTCATTTAACAGTAAAAGTTTGAAAATAAATACATGACCAGTAAGATCCGATCCTCTGAAAGCATCGCAGCATTAAATTCCTTTTACACTTCAGTATCCCGGCGGTAGTCGTGGAGCTGCAAAGGTTCGTGATGATCAAATGAAACACATACATCGGTTTTTTTTTCTAAATACTTTTAGTTATAAATCAAATTTGTTGAACTGTTTGATTTTTGGAATTTTTAGAACTATAAATGTAAAGATTTTAAAAAGTATGAAGATATAAATCCCAGTTTACCTTGGCAATGATCGCAACTGCCTTCTTCACCATCCTCACCCGGAGGACCTAAAGGTCCAGGCAAGCCCTTTTTGCCTTCTGGTCCATTCTTACCATCATCACCTGGCTCACCAGGTGGACCTGGGTACGAGATACCATTGACACCAGGCATACCCTTTGGACCCAAATCACCGAAATTGCCTTTTGGTCCATCTGGACCGATAGGCCCTGGTACATAGATTAACCGTCCTGGTATGCCACGCGTACCTGGTTTCCCCAATCGTCCCCGCCGACCTTTAGGTCCTGCTTGTCCAACTAATCCCTGGAACGAAACTATAAGTTTTTTCAAATCTTCTTGTATTAACAGCACCACAAAGGATTGGATTAGAAATTTAGAAAAACTAACCTCCTCCCCTTTTTCTCCATCACTTCCATGATTGCCAGTTGCCCCTTTAGGACCTGGAGGCCCTTTGGGACCTGCAGGACCTGGATGTCCTCGAGGACCTGGTGGACAGATGATGCATAGTTCTTGCTTCTCTTCTGATAAAAATGGAAGGATTTCTGAATCCTTTCCAGGTTTTCCATTTCTTCCCGGATGTCCATCCATTCCCTTTTTCCCTTCCTCACCTTCTGGACCGGGAGGCCCTGCAGCACCCTATAATTTTGCCTTCAAATATGCGATACATATACAAGTTATATCAAATTTTTAACTGAAAATTGTACTGTTATGTACTATTTCAAGGTATGTGAAAAAATCCACATTAGAAAATAATAAATAAAATAAATTGAATTTGTAAAAAATTTAATTTTAACTTGTTTGCTTTTTTTTCAATTATCAAAGTTTCTTTAGGATTATTAAGATTAGGAAATAAAGTTTCAAAATGTCAAATCATAAAATTTTAATGCATTTTGCGCTATTGAATGATAAAATTTTGACAGACATTTAGAAAGAAGTAGAGAAGATCATAAATTAATTCATTTTTAATTGCTCCATTCAATTCTTCATTAACCTAAAAAAGACAGTAGCTGAATGATTTACCGTATGACACGTACAACATTGCTCATCGTAATTGCCATTCATTATCCAATCTGATTGATCAGTTGGTGAGATTGGATTTACATTATAGTTACTATCACTGCCGGTATTTTCGTAAGAATCACTTGACATCCATCTACCGAACGACCATTCTCGTTTGATCCGATCGAAGGATTTTTTACCAATTTGTAGTGCTGTTAGTTCCGACCACATATCCTTTGATCGAGCCTTCAAATGTGTTAAACTTGTTTTATAATTAAAATTGAGATTTCCTTTTCACTCTTCAATTCCTTCAATATTACTCAATTTCAAATATTTAGCATATCGATCTACCTGTCTTCTTACATTTCATCCTTTTAGTATTGTTGCAGAAATAGCAAAAATGTTTCCCAATTCTATTCAATAATCTATATTTCCACATGTTTTGAATTTCAAAACACACACACACACAGACACACACACACACACACACACACACACACACATCAAGCTGTATTGTAAATGAGATAATTAATTTTTAATTGATGAAATTTTTACCTTGCAGAAATGACTTTTAAGTAATAAATGATTTTCCAATGTCTGAATGAAACCATAAAGCATTGGTAATGTAATAACTGCTGAAATAACAGCAGCAGTTGAAACAACAATTGCAAGAAATGCTATCCGTCGCATTTGACGATATTCATCTTTCTCCAAATTATTCGTCATTTTCCAATCCATTCGATAAACAAACGCTTGGACGTGATAGTTTAGAAGATTTAAACGATTTAATTCTTTTCCTAAATTAGCTAACCAGTTAATTGGTATCTTTTTTTATGTGGAAATTTTAGAATAATTGATAAATTTCGAAATAAAAATTGCTAATATTCATAAAAATAAAAACAAAAATAAATGTTTTTTTTTCTTTATAAAAGTTAAGTGAGATAAACAATTTATTTCGTAAATCAGAAATTTCTGCAAGGCAAATGTACGATGCATTGGATTGGAGCTTTTTTAAAAAAAAAAATTTGAAAAAAAAAATAACGTATACTGATGACGTAAAATATATGATATAAAATGACGTATACGAATTTTGACGTATACTAAAAATAACTGTGTTGTGGCTTACGATCATTAAATGGAGCTAAAAATGAATGAACAACAACAATGGAGGATGTTTTTAAAAATCACTTGGAAAAATGTTTAACGTATGGAAGAGATAATATGCGAAAAACACTATCGATGTGGAACATAAGTAGATGAACATAAGGGTCAAGCGATACTTTCAGGTCAACAGTTATCTTTTGTTTTTTTTTATTTCATGTTCTTTTTTTTCCTAATTAAAATTTTAATTGTGTCACACACACACACACACACACACACACACACACACACATACACACACACACTCTTAAATTCACATATTCATTGCATTGGACCAACTGATTAACCAATGTACACTCATTCCATCTTTACAAAATTGAAATTGCAATGAAGGAACGATGAATTGGTAGAGGGATTGATTTACTTTGATATCACAAGAAGGCCTGCACATTTAAGGAAATTTTAATAAAATGAGAAGAGTTTTATTTTATCAATTAAATTTGGAAATGTTTCAATTGTAACTGTTGTTGTAGTATGATGAAGTATGGATAACTGTTACAGTCATGAAGGATGTTTGCTGTCAAATTATCCTACCATAGTAGCCTATCTGTTTTAAAAAATTTTCATTTAATAACACTTTCCATATGATTCATATATGTGCTGTTTGTTCAAACACAAATACAAAAACAAATGTATAAAAAAAATTTACAATTAAAGGAATCATTTATTTTTGAAATTTTTTTGTAAACTTTTGCAACAAACTGTTTAAACATTTCATTAAAATGAAATTCTGCCAAATGTTAATTATTTTTTTCTTTCGAAATTGTTGCCTTTAATTGCATTTTGTGATGCGTACACTGTCGCCAAATTAATTTGATCACAATGTCTTCCGTGTTGGAAGGAAACAATGAGCAATCACTCGGACGGATCATCAATGATGAATGTTCCATTCTGAAATTGTATGATTACATTTGCAGCATTTTTACAAATTCCGTCAAAGAATTCCCAAATGGCTGCTATTGTGATGAAATTTATCAAATTATCAAATTAGCGCACTAATTATTTAAATGTAAAAAAAGAAGGATAGTATTGAAAAAAAGGAAAAGGTAAAATGTCATTCAAAATAAACGATTAGCATTGAAGGTATATGATTACCTATTTTCAACGCATTTAAAAATGTATTCGCAATTATCGGTTAATCTGAGGTGCTGATCTGTATTGATTGCATCATTTAAAAAGTTACGTTCAAGAAGTTACAATCAATCGATCTATATTAGACAGATAGGTTAAAACAATTGGAATAGTTTTTTTTTTCCTGAACTTCCTTCAACATTTCAATATGCGTACTTATTTGATGTGCAAAGTCATCCTATAATTCTAAATGTTTGATCATTCCGATGATTCATATTTACCTGAATGGTGATGATCGCGCTATGCTTTTCTTCTATCAATCTTCCGCTTCATTATGTCGTTTTTCAATATATTTGATGCGTCAGATTGATCTGATATACTCTTTCCATAGTTTCACATCCACATGTTTTTTTTTAAATTTAAAATTTCCAAATTTACATTATTAATTTCCGATCTTTTCAATTTCCGATATCAGAAATATATTAGCAAACAATCGCAAATTTGTTACATTAAATGTAACAAATGCGGAAAAATCAATGTAGGATGTGAGTTGACTTCTTAGAATTTGCAACGTACCCATCAGGAGAGAGCGATAAAAATCTTATTTCAAAGACTATAGAAGGAGGTGGGATACCTCTGATATGGTACAATGCAAAAGAATAGTAATATAAACCGAGTCTGTAGCAGAATGAAATGTCCCCTGAAAAGGTAGTAGCAACAGGTCGGATAGTTAGTTACCGTCAGCAAACACAATGGCTACCCATTGTATCATTTAAGATGGTAGAAAGGATGGAAGGTGCTATTAATGTCTCATTTCACTAATTCTAATCTCATTATATTGTTCTAATGTGACCTCAATTAATGAATACTTTTTTCTGATTTCATATATTATGTTCAAATATCTACAATTTAAATTTTCGTTCATTTGTAGATCGTTATTACAATTGAACAGATTAGCTCTAGGAACTTGTCCAATCTTAGCATTTTATTTTGAACTTTTTTAGTGACAACCGATCATCTTAATCTTTCTAAATTTGCATTTTAATGTTTAAATTAGCTGACTCAATCATTCCAAATTAATAGGCACTAAAATTTTGTCTCATGTTGATTAAAGTTAAAAAATAAGTTTTGAATGGGGGCTGAGTTCAGCTTTAAATTATTCCCATCTTTTTCTTTCAGGTCTAATTTAAATATGTCGATGGCAGTAGGATGTGATAAGGAAGATCTGGAACAGCGACATTTGCGCCAATTAACAGTTATTGCAGTTGCGTTCTCAACAGTTGCCGTCATTGCTGCAGTAATTACTCTACCTGCATTGCATTCTTATGTGCAATCACTTCATAGTCATATTACTGATGAAACAGAATACTGCAAGGTAAAGTTTCTGCCCTCCGCCACACATGCCAATAATAAGGAAGTTAAATATATCTGATTAAAATGAATCACATTTTCGTTGCTATTTAAAAAAATATAGTTTACGTACACGTAAACATTCCACATATGTATGTGTGTATTAGCCACTAAGTATTGTTCGCAAGACTACGTTAAAATTACGTGTTAGAGAAAACCACTGTAGTGATAAGTGACTGTCATGATCCTCTTCAATTTCTTTATTTTTATGATTTTCAATAACCAGTAATTCTTTTCAATTAACTGTACATTCTAAAAAACACAAATTTTGAGCGAAAACAAATTGCAGTCACGCTCACGCAACATGCTTGCCGAAATGTCTGGATTAAAACTGCCAAGTGTCCGACGTTTAAAACGTGAATGGATGTTTGATCATTGGGTGTCAAGTGAAAAAAGTAAGCAGGAGCATGAACATACTACCGCTTCTGTAATTAATGCAGAATTGAATGTTTGCTGCACGTGCAATCAGGTTAAATTAAATTTCATATCGAATTACAAAGTCATAACCACATCGCAGGACAAGATTTGATGGCAGGAAAGAGGATAAAATGCTGAAAGTTCAAAATGAGTCATATTTTGCCGAAAATTTAGGGGTTTTATAATTTAGGGATCCGCAGGACCTGTTGGACCTGAAGGAGATCCCGGCAATGTTGGTAAAGATGGAGTCAATGGCAAGGACGGGAAAAATGGCGCTGATTCTTATCTGAAACCAGCAATACATACCGATATTTGTCTCATATGTCCTCCGGGGCGTCCTGGTGCATCTGGTAATATGGGATCAAAAGGTCCACCAGGACCAAAAGGTACACCAGGAGATCCACCAAAGGATGGAGTACATGGTGAGACGGTATGTATATCAAAGAATTCCTATCACTCTCTTTTTCATGAAATACTGCTTCATAAAAATCGCTATCATCAATTTGTGAAACATTACGAATAGAGAATGCGTGAACTTATATGAAAAGCTATATCGATTGTTCAAGAAAATATAATTGTTAAAAAACTTGAAACTTCTTTCTACTACTAATTGTTAAAGTTGAATGATACTTTTTAGGGTAAGCCAGGGCAACCTGGAGCAATCGGCAGACCCGGAAGAGTTGGACCACCTGGAACTCGAGGCGCACCAGGCCGAATCACTTACACGACCGGATCGCAGGGACCACCTGGTCTTCAAGGTCCGCAAGGGCCAGTTGGTCCGAAAGGTATTCCTGGACCAGATGGGCAATCCTTCCCGGGACCTCCCGGATTGCCCGGGGAGACAGGACAACTAGGACCAGAAGGACGACCTGGAAAAGTAGGTCAACATGGTGTTTCTGGTGAACCTGGAGAACGCGGTACATGCAAACATTGTCAGCGTAAGTTTTATCTCAACTGTTTAACTCACTGGAATACTATACTTCCATCACCGCTTTAATTTTTTGGTCTTTTGGAATCTTTTTTAGCTATAATACCTGAATGCCTGTACAATTTTAGCTCCAAGGATGCCTGCTGGATTCTAAGTGTACACCGCAGCCACAGTCAGTATTGCCTTTGACACCAAATCATTATTACCTGAAACACTCTAATACCTCTTCTTCTGTAAATATTGTTGATTTCTTATATCATTTTCATAATTGTTATTTGAATTAAAATGCTTAATTGAAAACTGCAAATGAAGCAAATCGCGACATATTTTGAAAAAATAACATGCAAGAGTGGGAACAATATGGACAGATTTATAACTTATCACTGGCAATTCCCGATACCTAACAGTACCAAAAATAAAGTCATTGATTAAAACGAAGTTACGTCAATTAATGTTAATAGACAATAGAATAAACATGAATAACATTATTATGCAATAAGGTCTAAATTGCCTGAACTCAAGCGCTACTTCCCAATCTTCAAAACTCAAAAGATGTTAACTGCTCCATTCATTCCTGCAATTGTTATCCCATAAGTTAATCCAAAATTCTATCTTGCGGTCTTGCAGAACACTTGTTCTTTCACTAATTATTTTATTTAATATTTTTAATCAAAAGATCTTATACTAACAAAATCAAAAAAAAGTGAAATTAAATTGAAATGACTGCTCCAATATCAACAATGTCATTGAAGTTATTTTATAGAATATGATATCGTACAATATCCTAGGAAAAACTAAAAACTTTGCAACACTAGAATTTAAATAAGGGTTGTTTTACAAAAATAAATTCCTAAGCCTGTAGCACGTGTTTTTGAAATAATGAATAAAAATCTCGAAAATTGCTATCTGACAAGCAGTTATGAAAAATGAAATAAAGTCAGGGGAAGTTGGATAACTCGTGTAACATGAATTCATTAAAGTATGTTGGGCACACTAATAGGAAAAAATTGCAAAAAATTTTCTTCAGCTACGACTTCATTTTTTAACTAAAAATGATAAGGTGCTATCGAAAAAAAAATGCTGAATGCAAAAGTGGAAACGCGCTTTCCTCAGCGTTCGAGGATAACTGCAAATGCAATAAAATCTAAAAATTAATTGAAAACCTAAATAACTAGAAACGATCGTTTCCCTAAAACCTAAATAACTAGAAAAAAAAATATTAACATTCGGATAAACATTCCGATTAACGTACAACAGCGTGCTAATCGATGCAATCTGCAGTTATGAATCGTGCAAGTGCAAACAACATTTTCAAGAAAAATTAATTCAATTTATAAAATAATCTTTACATCTTGTGACCACAGGACTGATGACATATTTTTTCAACAAAAGTACATCACCAAATCTCTATCTTCTTTCCTCTAACACTGGTCCAGCGCCCACACAACTGAGAAAAATATCAGTGACTGCACCTTCCATCGGTTCAATCTCGTTGTTCTCTTCACCATGCATAGATTCGAACAACATTAGATTTTCCTGTTCCTTTTCTATCAAATTTTTCAAATTCTGGTATTCACATGCAGCAGAACACCTTGTTACCTGTTCTGTAAAATAATTTGTTCGAAAATAAGTTGCTCAGTTATTTTAAAAAAACTGAAAATTGAAATCTCGTGATGCTTCACGAAAATTAATAATTGATAAATCTACTGCAGCAGTTAATACATGATCTCTCTTGCACTACAGGATGTCTGATAAACTGAGTTATAAATTAAAAAATTCTTCATGTAATAAAGTAAACCCATGAATCAAATAAACCAAAGATACTAATAAAATTCATTCACCGCATAATGATTTTGTTAACGACAGTTTCAGACATTTCTTGTTCTACCAAACTGAGAATTTTATGGCGTCGAACTTAACCTAAATCTCACCTGCTCAGTAATTTCTGGCCTACTTAACTTCTCTTAAAATCTCATAAACCACTAATAGCAAGAGCATTTCAGTGCACTAGTTTTTATAGATTTGTGTCGTACTGAAAATGACATGAAATTCAGCAAACTTTGGTAAAATTATTGGACTGCTTTGTAGAACTGAAAGTTGAATTTGAAGAAAGCTTTTTTGCTTAAAAACATCAAAGAAATAATGAAACAACAAATCACACACCTATGAGGTTAGACTGTAACTTGCAATATTTCTTAATAGCAGCCAGAATTAATGGCACGTTAAAGGATTCCAGAAATAAACAGCAATTCGGACCAGCATCAAATGTGTAAGCCACTTTCGTACTCTTGCAGTGTCTGTTCAGGGCATGAATAAGCCGCATAAAGTACCAAGAACTCTCGTTCAAATACTGAAAGCTATTCCTTACAGTCACTTCTGTAACTTGCCAAAAACTTCACTATCCTTAATTTTATTCAAAAAGCTATGAGGTTAAGACTGTGCCAGATAATGCTCTGTTTTTTATTTTTTTAGATTCAAATTAGAGAATTCACAGCAGCAATTTCAAATTAGCAGTGCACTCTTCTCATCACCACAAACTTTGTTCCTTATTCTCTCTGTATTACTTTTTAAACGTAATTTTAAAAAAACTAGAAAAATACTCTGAGAGATGGCATAGTATCCATACATAAAGCATGCAATTGCCCACTATCCGACATTACCACTTTGGCAAATTCTGCGAAATCTCTATCGCGAAAAGCATTTTTTAACCTGCAATATTTCTTGTGTCAAAATGTTTTCAACTAAAGCACACTGAAGACAACGATTTGACTAAAATGTGTCGCAACCAAACAAAGAATAGAGAAAACATTGAAACTGAAACAACAACAACGCTTTTCGTAATGAAAAAAAATGTCTTCAATATACTTTGTTATTTGTTCAGGCACAATATCCATCCTAGCTTGCAATAATTTTGAAGTTCTAACAGTTGATTGCATTCCACTAGAACTATCAACTTTCTTTGCATCATGTGAGGTTACCAAAATTAATGACCTCAAACTAGGCCAGTAATCTTCTGGGAAAACCGTCTGAAAGAATTTATTTGATCCATAAATCCCTTAAAATCTCTCACTTATGAACATAGATTACAAAAAGTGATAAAAATTGAAAAAATAAACAAGCCTCACAAATACAGTCAACACCATCTTCTGCAGTACCAGCTTTCCAATGCACAAGACCACTTAAGATACTTCGACATGCACTTCCAGAGCCTGAATATATACGCTTTGTGATCACTTCAAAAGTACTGCAAATCTGACTACGTTATCATTTATCACTTCAGTGAGAATTCTATCCTTTTTCTATATGAATAATAGATTAAAATATTGTCCCAACATAATTACACTGAACATGATTATTCAAAGAAATAACGATGCAGAATACTTACCCATTCTAGCAACACGAACAATGTCGTTGATAGTTAATTGGTAAATATGCCCAAGACCATACGCGATAGCTGCAAAACCAGCCGCTGAAGAAGCAAGTCCTGCTTGAATAGGAAAATTTGTTTCCGATACAATCTGAAACAACCAGACGTAAACAATTTTGAATCAAACTCATCACATCAAATAAAAGAATATATGGCAATTTGGGGAACAAAACTTCGTCAAAATTTATAGGAGTAAAAAATATTCCTCGACGTATAGTCCAGAATTATGAGACTTTCAGTAGAAAAATTAGTGCTTTACATTTAAAATTTTTAATGTAATGGAAAAAGAAAATCACTTCAAACTTGCTGAAATAGTCTTGCTTCTCCGACTTTATTTCTGATGCGATGGAACGTTTTCGAATTAATCTTCTCACTTCCTTAAATTGGATTTTTTTTCTTTCATAATAAGATTTCAAAGTTTGTGAAAAAATCAAATAAAAACCAATAATCTCACTTTAAAACATCGAAGAAAGCCTGGGTGTTTTGAAAAACAAATATTTGAACCATTTATTGACACTGAGTCCTTCTTAATCGATGATCCTACCCGTACTGTCGTTTTCGCGCAAACATCGTTGATAGAAAGTGAGATGGAATCGTTCAATGGAAGCATAAGGTCCTAAAAATACATAAGTAATTTCCAAGCTAAAGATTGAAAGGCATTTCTATTAAGAAATTTTTAAACATTAACATATGTGTTGAATTTCTGTCATTAATTAAAGCCCATATAAATGGTACGATAATACATTATCACATCAAATGTTTGTTTATAATATCAGTTTAAACAAATACTTCATTCCTTTTCCCCCAATATTTCACCAGTGCTATATTGATCGGTGCTATGACTTCGATTTCCTGTATATAATCAGCACTATCACCGGTTGAACTCATTGGAATCAAAACTCGCAGCTTAGGATGCAGCTGCACCTCAAACTGTTTAAAGACTGAAGCATAAAATAAGAAAAAACAACAAAAAAAGAATACGTCGATCTTCAGATAACGATGATAAATATCAGTGACCGGGTATCCTTTACTATATACTGCCTAATGATATTATCAAATTCGTTATCACAAGTTTTTAACGAACTCCTTGGACTCTGAGATCTCGTT
Organism: Litomosoides brasiliensis; assembly: GCA_013365375.1. Lineage (NCBI taxonomy): Eukaryota > Metazoa > Nematoda > Chromadorea > Rhabditida > Onchocercidae > Litomosoides > Litomosoides brasiliensis. The sequence goes on along the minus strand of JABVXW010000143.1, from coordinate 101,583 downwards.
CATTGCATAGATAATGGCATGCAACGGATAACATTGAGGCAGATGGATTGCCATTGAACTGTGAGAAGGAATCGGAGCTTTCTTTGGCATTAGATGGTTAGACTCGTATAGGTTTACTTAGTTTTCATGAATTTATTTATCAGAGTATCATATTGCATTTCATTTATCAGTGCAAAGCTATACGATAACGAATTTCAAGTGGCAAATTTCTTAAAATTTTCTAGAGATGCCATTTAATAGTGATGCGAAGCGTCTCTTTGATACAACAGATCTTTATGAAATTTTACAGTTGAAAGGATCGAAATCAAAACGAAAAGATTATAGCCAAGCAGACAGTAAGTTTATTTCGTAATGAATGCACAGACTACCACTGTTAGCAATGCTTTGGATCAGGATATAAATTCTTGTACATTGTTTTCGAACCTCAATTATGGTATACTGAACATTGCTGGAATCATCCTGTAGATTCTTTGCTTTCTGAATTCGTTTCTTCAATTACTTGATTATTTTCAGTTAAAAAGGCGTTTTTCAAGCTCTCATTGCAATTTCATCCTGATCGTTGCGATGATGAGACAAAAAAGATGCAAACAACAGCGAAGTTTCAGATTTTGAATCAAGCGTATGCTATTCTTAGTGATAAACAAAAGAGAGCTGTTTATGATGAAACGGGTATCTTTTTGTATTCCTCTTCCTTACATCTTTTTGAATAATATAATTCTCTATGGCATCACTAATCTTTGATTACAGGGATTGTGGATGGTATTGAAGTTTGCGGTGATGATGTGGATTGGCGTGATATATGGAAACTTATATTTAAGGAGGTAACAAAGGATGATATCGACAACTTCATACAAAAATTCAGAGGTTTTACTAGAACGTTCTCTTATTATTTCCTTCATTCTGCTGTGTCTATGAAATTAGTGCGTATAAAAGTGAAGTCATTTTAATATGGTCAGCATGTGTGTAGGAGGCGTAAAAATTTGTAATGCGACAACGAAGTATTTTAGAGTCTGGCGAAGAACGTGATGCAGTTAAACAAGCTTACGTAAAGTACGATGGAGATATGGGGAAAATTCTACATGATGTTATTGGTGTTACATATGAAGATGAAGAGCGTTTGCACAAGATGATATGTGGTATGATTGAGTCCGGAGAATTAGAGGCAACTCAAAAATTTGTTGCTGAACCAGAAAAAAGAAAAGCCAGACGTCGTAGAGCCGCAAAGCGTGAAGCAGAGGTGCAGCTGATGTTTTACATCTTTTATCTTGGCATAATCAGTTGAAGAAAAGTCTTAATTCATTTTAAAAATATTGCTCTATTTTTTTCTTAAAATTTTTTAAAGGAAGCGAAGAAGATGTTAAAAGAGACTCAAAGAAGTGAAGGTACTGCGGATCTCGTAACTGCCATTCAAAATCGACAACGGAAGAATCTCGCATCATTTGACCAATTTTGCGACTCCTTAGCCGCGAAATATGCGAAAAAACCGAGGAAGACAAAGAAGTGAATACATATATTCATTTTTTTCAGATGTTATTTGTATTGTTTTAAACTTCGTTATTGTCTGATAATTTCTCGACGGTTAGTTTGATGTACGATACATCTGCGCGTCGTTTATGCAATCATGTCTCATGCCTTAATTGAGTTCTGAGTTATCTTAGAGTTATTTGAAACGTAGAGTGATGTTGCAGTCATGTCGGTAATGATATTATCAGAACTAGATTGGTTCCTTGAAATATTCTTATAGTTGTTGCATCTCATTAGAATTATACATTATATATATGTATATATATATATGTATATATGTCTTTCCCTTGCTTATCCTTGTTCATTGTAGTCTGAATAAGTATAAGCTGATGTGGTGGAGCCCTCATTAACTGAAACGCAAATACTGCCAGCGGATATTTTGGTAGAGAAGATCTGGTTTTTTTCTGTAGTGACTTTCCACTGAAAAAAAATCCATTTTTTTGAGTAACGAATAGTCAAAAGTCGTTAGCTGGGAAATTAATTACAAATGAGTTTTCGTAGGACTTATTACTTTTGTTTATAAAATACAATTCATACGTATATGTGAGGTGGAGTAAAACTTCTGATTTTTATTCCTTATGTTTCTTCTGCGTTTTGATTTGCACGTTGTTATTTCCTCTAAACTCATAATTGGGCGGTTTAATTTCTAAGTTTTCGTTGGCCTTATTAAATTGGCGTTTTATCTGTTATGTTTTACTACAACAACTACTACTACTAATTGTCGTGCATCACATAGGTCAAAATAAGAGATAGCAGTATGTTGTCAAGCGTCGATTCTGGCTCTGGTATTTTTAATTGGATATTGGCAAATGGTTAATGGTGATAATCTTGCTGAACTGAGTTCAATCGATTTGTGTGGGAAAGTCTTGCTATTGTTTTCGGAAATCTCGGGTATTTGGATGAACAAGTCGACAGTATGCTAAATGAAAGACTCGTTTTTAAAATTATATGTGCCGTGGGCTTATTTTTTATTGCACAAGTAGCAGTTTTTTGGATGCAACTGCAAAATTTAGATGAAAAGAAGCTTATGCTTATTGCGGAAATTGATACTTTACTGAGGAAGCGAGAAGAATTGAATAAGAAGATTTGGATGCAGGAAAAGGAAACCTATCGTATGGAGGAGAAGTTTCAGCGTATTGATAATTTGTTAGTTTCCATATTTTGTTTTGTTTTGTTCAGATTTAAGATGAGGATTTTAGGTTTGGGTTCTAGAATGGGGCATTTTTCTTGAACTACCTATTTTTCGATCTTTCGAATATAAGTAAAATCTTTTTTTGTAGCTATACGTGCTATGAAGTTTTGCAATGTAATTTCTCTTATAGAGTTCGTGATCGATTACCACTAGCAGAAATGCGTAAAGGTCTTCCATTTATTTATTTTATAACACCAACTTATCGAAGGCCGACACAAAAAGCAGACCTCGTACGTTTAGCACAAACATTGGGTATGTTACTGGTACTTTGTGCAGTTTAATACTCGAACTAGATCCATACACTTTTGTCAGAATTTGTTGACGCATTTCAGCGTATGTTCCAAACTTGCACTGGATTGTAGTGGAAGATGCGAATAGCACATCTCCATTCATTACTGAAATTCTCGAACGGTATCGTATTAAATCCGCCCATCTTTATGCGCTTACACCTCCAAAAAAGAAACCGAATGAAACAGATCCAAATTGGAAAATTGCACGAGGAATTGTTCAACGAAATCAAGCTCTCATGTGGTTAAGGTATTTCAACTTTGTTCAGCAGCGTTTATTAATTAATGTATATACAGTGCCTTCTCCTTTATGAAAAAATATTTTAGCACGAAATTCAGTTTTTTTGATTTTGATCTTATTTTGTTAATTACTTTTTGCAAATTTTTTGAGAAGGATTTTCTCCACTCATGCGTAAGTTTGAAAAATTAAAAGATTATGGCTTTTTTAATTCAAAATGCACAATCAGCGTCATAAAATTTTTAGTTTGAGGATATTTGATGAAAAATGATGTAAATATTTTGAAACCTCGTTCCAGATTGGATTATGTCGTAAAATTTTTACTAAGCGTTGAAAAAATTTTTTGTTGTGATTTAGTATATTTTCGTTGCTGATATTGTCGTTTGCAGTAAATGTTATTGAAAGATGAAATGCAGAAATCTAACTAAATTGTTCTTCTGGAGTACTATTAATATTGTATTTTAGGAGGAATTTAAATAGGTTGAAAAGAGGAGTTGTATATTTCGGTGATGATGACAATACCTATGACTGGAGATTATTTGACGAAATGCGATCCATAGAAAGAGTTGGTGTGTGGCCAGTCGGTCTTGTTGGTGGTTTAATTGTTGAGACAGCTATGCTTTCAGAAGGTAATTGATTTTTATATTGCAGTTACTTTAAATTCACTGGATAGTGAAACTTGTTAATTTTGAGGACTTTTTTTATACGTTGTGTGGGTGTATATGTTGTTTTATTTCTTGTGTTTTACTTGATCATATCCTTTTTTTATTTCATCTCTCTATTTTGATGATCTTATTCGGATTTGCCAGGCAAAAATGTATCATTCAATTCACTGTGGAAACCAGAGCGACCATTTCCTGTCGATATGGCTGCATTTGCCATCAATTTATCGCTGGCACTTAATGCTAATGCATCGTTTACATATGACGTGCCTCGGGGTTATCAAGTTCGTTTATAATCTATGTCATTTTATTCGCTATGTATATACCACTGCGCTTACGAACATTTTGATACTAGTTAAGTAGGAAAATGTTTTTTGTAGGAGTCTCATTTTCTTACTGCTTTGGGTTTCAAAAGAAACGACCTAGAACTGAAGGCTGATGGTTGCACAAAAGTATACGTTTGGCATACTCGAACAGAACGAACTTTGCTTTCGCAGCGCGAAAGACTGAAATTTTTACGAGGTTCACTGAATGATGTAGAAAGTGATGCTGTCTACTAATTACTTAAATATTTGCTATTTCTATAGCATTTTATGATTCAGTATTTAAAATTTAGTTATATTTTATCCTGCTTTTTACTGCATCATCTTACATTAAATCATTTATAGATCATTTCAGTAGGAACATTCCATGTCCATGTCGTAGTCTTAAGTCCGTTATTTGTAGTTATGTATAATTTTTGGTTTAAAATTATAAAGGTGAATTAATCATGGTACCTGTGTACGTTGATTATAATCGACTTCACTAAACTCTTGATTAAACTCTTTAGACAGGTTTCAAGAAAAAATTCGAAGCGGTATGCTGTTTAGAGGTTGCCATTTAACTAAGTCTTTTTCCGATCCATTTGTATAAGTTATCAATGCTGATAGTGTATTACATGAATGTACAATGTAATTTATTTGATTGTTTGGTACATATTTCAGGATGATATTTTATGTTTAGATTTCTTTTGATTGCTCACACCTTCTTTTTTCATCATATTGCTGCATTGGTAATATTTTGTTTCTTGTTACTTTGTCTGCATATATAGTCTTGCTTTTGTTTAAGGAGAAATAGACGCTTTGAGGCAAATCGGGAAACTGCAAGTATTTTTGTGTCTTCAGGGTCGTACTGATCAAGAAGTTTATATACATACTCCGCGGCAGTTAGTGTAGTAATTTGAGCTTTCTCTTTTGTCGTTAATAAGAAATCTTGCGTATTTACAATTTTATTCATTTGATGTCGTGTACGCTCGAATACAACGGAGCTGATTTAAATGGTGCTATCTTATTGTGATGTAAGGACTATTTGTGATAAATAATTATTTTCTAAAGTGATTTCAATTTTTACTTCAACTGTAATGAACTACAAATGAAGGTATTTTTACTTTTTATATAGGGATTTATTTCAAATAAGCTCTGCGGTTGGGTAATTACATTTATAATTATTGTTCCGAATCTTTAATTCCGTAGGTTTCCCATATAGGATTTGAAAAAAAATTAAGTTTTGCAGAACATGGGTGAACGTAAGGGACAGAATTTTTATTATCCGCCGGACTTTGATTATAAAAAGCATAAAAGTTTAAACAGTTACCATGGGACGCATGCATTACGAGAACGTGCTGCCAAAATCAAACAAGGGATTCTCATCATACGGTATGTTATATTTGAGTTCATAAGGTGTTAATATTGATGTAAGTGTTCTTTTATTTTAGTAGTTTGTAAGTTCATAATCTGCTAATTCATGATAATATTTATTATTTTTGCACATATTTTATTTATTAAATTATTCTTCAAATTATTTTGAGATATCGTTTTTTATTTCTTCAGTTTTGAAATGCCCTTCAATATTTGGTGTCTTGGTTGCAACAATCATATTGGAATGGGTGTACGATATAACGCGGAAAAGAAAAAAATCGGAATGTATTATACGACACCGTTATATGAATTTCGTATGAAGTGTCATCTATGTGACAACTACTTCGTCATACGCACAGATCCTGAGGTCATTTTTGTTGAAGGAAATGTATTAAAAATCACTTCAAAGCTTTTGTGGATTCGGAACGTTCTTTTAGTCCGAACTTTCTTTTTTTTATGCTTTGTGTTATTTTCCTTGCATTTAATTTGCTGTATTTAGTATTATTTTGAACCATAAGCGTTAGCTTTATAGCACTTTGATTATGAACTTGTGGAAGGCTGTCGTCGTCAGGAGAAACGGTATGATCCATCTACAATCGATCAGCTTGGAGCCGTTGATCGAGGTTTTAGCAGGCAGTTGGAAAGCGATCGAATGTTTCAGGTTAAAAAGCAGAAAGAGTAAATTATTTAAAACAAAACCGAGATGAAATTCTGTGATAGAGCCAAATATTTGAATTTCAATAGAGTTGTAAACTTTTCTTAATTTTCGTGAAAAATTACATAATTTAGGTTGAACATGTAGAACAAGATAAGGAAAAAGCAGCAAGTTCAGTCGATAAGATTGGTAAATTGGAATGGATTCAGGAAAGGATGCGAGATGATTTTGCCGCTAATCAAGCTTTAAGGAAATCATTCAATGCAAGCATTTTTTTCAAATCAGAATCATCCTAAACCAGCTTTTCTTGTTCTTCATAATTATATTTTCCATACTTAGTCTGTTATAAATTATGTCATTTAGCTGGAAAAAACTGGTTTACAAGAGGAAAGAGCCAGAGATGAAGACTTACTGAAGAGAATGTCTTTGAACATCAAGCTAGTATCAGAAAGTGTTGAGGACGAAAAACTCGCTGCTGCAGTTTTGCGGTACAAAAATATGAAATTTACGTAACATTCTAACATTGTTTTCATATGTTAAAGAGATTAGCGGTGTGGTTTTATACATCTGAGAGATTTTTTTTTGTGTCTTAATTGAATTAACTCAGTGAAATCTATGATTCTTCTAGTCTGAAGAAATGTTACTTTTTATTATATTGTATTATTGTATTATTTTTTAGTTTCGAAGGAACGACTTGAAAAGAAGCGGAAGGCGATATTGAGCAAGCCTATATTTTCAAGTTGTCAACCAGCAACTTCAGAGAAGAATCATATGAAGCAGAAGCACTTATTGTCTATGAAACTTCGTAGGAAAGAACATAATGCTTTTGATATTATGTCATCTGCACATAGTGAACAGGAACAACTAACAGCGGGGAGTCTTGGCATTGTTAAAAAACCAAAATACGAAAGCAGAGAGCACGATGAAATCGCTATTTCGAACAAGGTAATAATTTAGATAATATTTTAAAACGGCTTTAATATCGAAATATCTATAAAAACTCCTTTCACTTGTTTTTTTTCTGATCCATTGACTTCATATATTCTAAAGTTGAAAAGGTTGTATTTGTATTGACACGACTTCTCAGGGTAATCTGGACATGAAGCCTGGACCTGATGAATTGCTATGTCCTGATCAGATGAATTTAGCGAATGTCAAGGATGAATACGTTTCTGTTGTGAAATCAGAAGCATGCAGCAAGCCTTTAGCATTAGTAGCAGATTACAGCGATGATAGTTCATCAGAAGGCGCTGATTAGAATACGAGTATAGAGAAGGGAGAACCGCATTCTACATGAATGTTGTATGGGTATCACAAGAAGCTAACAAACAATAGGTGCTGGCCTAGTTTTTCTTAAGAAATGGCAGCATTTTTAACCGACACTGTGATCCTGTAACTAATTTAATACCATAGAACTTTTCGTTTCCAATCATGTGATTTTTACTATTGAATTTGCAATGATTTTGTAAATAAACATTGAATTGTGGTTTGTTTTGTAGTTATTTGTATGAATTGATTTAAACTCAGCTTCTCTAGCAGTAACTACCGTTTGGTGAAGTTCGCTGCACATTTAAATGAGTTAAGATGTACGTTGATAATGACGTAGGCTATGGGATGACCATTTTCCATGGTCATTATCAAGTCAAAAAAAACGAGTGCTTCATGATAAAGAAGCCAAATGATTGTTATAACTTTAATTTCTTTGTGAGAACATAATAAAAGATTGTAAAAACACTTTGTGAATTTAGCAAGATTTGCAAGGTTTCCACTTGCAAGAATAATTTGATAGAGTTCATCAAGAAGCAAATTACTGCAATTTAAGATATTACTCTTATCAAATGATAAAGACAAACAATCATTACTTACAGATGACTTATTATCCATTGTCTCTAGCAATTATTGAACTATGTACTATTTTAAATCTCATTAAATGTTTATGAATTTAAAAAAAGTGCTTCAAATTTGCTTATATTTATTTCACTATTCAGCAGGATGTTGCTGCAAATGCACAGGTATGGTTTTGATTTACGATCAGCAATAACCTGACGTAGCAGGGGGAAATACTCTTGCAGCAAATGCCGTAATAATTATCGGCTATTATCCGTTCCCTAGCTTATCAAACAGCTGCATTTTGTTGAAGAATTGGAATGTTAATACAGTTGTATGTCCCAAACGTTTATCATTTCTAGTGTTCGAATAACTGTAACCTCATGAATTATTTAGTACTAAATCACCTATTCAGGGAAGGGAAGTACGAAGATAAAGCAATTGATAATCCCGTATGATCTTTGATGTCTGACTTTTGATCACTATATTTGTTTATTGCTTGTTGAATTATCTAGATTTACAAAGGAAACCTAAGAGAACACTAACAATAAATCATTTTCAGGTGCAAAATGATAGCTTAGCTTTCTTTTCAATCCAGCCATTTGTACCGTCTCCTGTCGTATGTTTTTTTTTCTTTTATTGTTATCTTAACTGAATAATTTAAATGGAATGAATAAAATGCTAGAAAGCATGCAGTGCAATGGCTTTTAGGGATGAAAGCTAACAACTAAGCTGACAACTAAATGTTTGACAAACATTGCTTACGTCATCGGTGAACCTTAGCATGAATACTTTTCACGTAGGCAACATTGGATACTCTTTTTCTATTTTTAACTTGGACACAATCTAAAATTCTCATACCACACTCTTCTCACCACTTATATTACACTTTTGGAGGATCGTAGTAGGTTCTCCATATCTTTTATAAATAATTCATTATATCTCTCATTATTTACCTCATTTATCATAAATACGAAAAAATGACGCCATTGTATGTGTATATACGTGTAGTGTGTGTGTGTGTGTGTATGTGAGGGTGAGGAGAGAAAGAGAGAGAAGGATATGTGTTTGGGGTCAAGGTCATCTATCTTCTTGGGTCACAAATTAAACCAGAAATATATCACCTTATTTGGTACTGTGGAATAAATTCCAATTCTAAGCCTACCAGTTAAAGGACTGATTAATTTCTAGAAACAATGCCTCACCTCATCAACTATGGCTTATTTCACTGTAAACGTAATTCAATATTTGAATTTCGATTAAAATTGAAAGCAGTGTTCATCGATCATAACTATCCAGCTTCTCTCAGCAATTACCATTGCTACTGTTAAATGGTACTATCGTATAGAAATTTGTTACTTAAGGTACTTTAAAATTTTTCTAAAATATGCCCCTTTTATGAATAAATTAACTGACTGCTTAAAGCTTTTGTGAGATAAACTTCCCGATTCCTACCAGTTCTTTATCACTATAGCTTTTTTTTAACAAAAATCTTCCGGATATTCGATAGTGTTATTTTGATACTTTTGAATTAAGTAAGACACAAGTGATACAAGTCATCATTTATGTAATAATTGCGCCTAATGGATAAACTCTTCACGCTGTGATGCTAGCAATGTTAGCTATCACTTCCGTCTAACGTATCGCTGGAACTCATTTGCATTCTTGATGTCTAGAAAGGAGCGAAGAAGTGCTGTGACGTTCTGCTTACCACAACAGAATTTTAGAAATTAAATTTTTATTCTGTTCAATAGGAAGATAATGTCCACCTGTCACTTCAGTTGAGGGATTCGTTTTATCTTCTGAAAATTACCAGCACGAAATTCATTGTTCTTTATTTTTTTTTCCAACTGAAAATTGCAGAAAACTGAGGAATGCGAGGATAGAAATATAACAATTTTGAGGAGTAATTCTAATCCTTGCTATAATTTAATGGACGAACCGAAGCGAAAAGTTAAATTCAAAACATTGAAATTTTCGAATTCCCGACAGAACCACGAGTGCGAACATCGAATGGCTACCGTTCTTCAACAATTAAATTTTTCAAAATTTTCATTTTCGCTCCTCTAATTTTCAAGAATAATAAGGCAGCCACCTCGTTTCGATCGGAATTATGTAAGAAAGCAATTACATAATTATATCTACACTTACACTGAATGAATGACCTGCCGTGAATTACGTGCAGGTTATTTTGAAATATTTACAAAATAATTTAAATTTTTCCGTAAATCAAATTGGGATTTCAGTTTATCAAAAGTATTAATAAGTTTTCTCGATACATCTTTTTACACAAGAAGAAATGAGGAAGTGATTATGCCGGAATACTTGATAACACAGGGTTAGATTTGAGCATTCATTTACGAATCATTCCGCAGAATGCGATATTCGGATATTCCGTCATTGTTCCAGGAATTTTACTGTAAGAATTTCCAGCGCTTAGCTGACCTAGTTGAATGAGAAAAGAGCTAATGATAAGGCAAGAATTTTTCCTCTCTACACTTGAGGAGTGAAACAGTGAGTGCCTGTTTCGGCTAAGAATTTCAAAGCTTAACAAATTTTTAGGAAAAGTGAAAGAACTAAAGCATTTAAATTTGCTGATAAAATTGCACGTAAAATTCGAAAATTCTGAAAGAAAAAAAGTCCATTCAAAGATATCCGTACTTCTGAAAAAGCATTCAGAAATACAGAAAGGAATCCTTGTAGTTGCGGAAATTGCAGACCGAATCAGATCATTTATTGTGTCGCAGTGCTATCGGAATAACTTTTAGCTATCATCTCGTTTCGTGCAAACGACCTGGCTACCTGTTTCGAAAAATTCATTTTGAATCTGTAAATTTCAAATGATCCGGTTCATTTCCAAAGATATGTGTGTGTGTGTGTGGTGTATGTGTGTGTGTGCGTATATGTGCGTGTTTCGTCTCTGCATGTATGTACGCCATTGTTGTAATTGCTCAGCGGGTAGTATAGGGTGACAATCCTGTCAAGTCGTAAGTCCCTCAATGATGTCGCAAAGAGATGTGTGTGTGTGTGTGTGTGTGTATGTATGTGTCTGTGTGTATGTGAAATAACGCAAACGATGCCTATCCCCAATCCTTTGATGTTTGTTTTGTATGTGTAGGCGTATGTATCATTAAGGGACATAAAAGATGGTGTTTGGGGATAGTGCTGATGACTTGAGAGGGTTTGATCCACTTACTAAGAAGGACAGTGTCATCGAGAAACTCCCGAGAAACCTCAGAGAGAGTTGCAGATTGAAAGTGACCCTGAGATGTAGAGAAAAACGTATTAAATAGTAGAAGGGTGAGATGCGCCTGCCTAAGACACGGCCGATCGATATAGGAGGGCGGCTGGACATTCGCCAGATGCACAACGCCCTTCTCTCCTTGCGTTATTGCTGTCGCGATGAGTAGTAGCTTGGGGGTTGTCCAGTTTATTTATATATCGGGTGTGTGCGTGTATGTGTGTGTGTGTGTGTGTGGGTGCGCGTGTGTATGTCTGTGTGTGTGTGGGTGCGTGTGTTCATGTCTGTGTGTGTGTGTATGGATGGGTTGTTGACGTGTTTTGCTGGCATATTTTCACAATTAATTCGTCGGTTCGAGGGACATATGAGAGGCGCTCTGTCTGTTTTGCTGCTACTGCTTACTTACTTCCCTCATTCACTTTCGTTATTAGGTCGATTAATTAAACGCTTATTGCTATTGTTCCATTTTTATTGTTATTGCTATGGTCATACTAAGGATGCGCGATACATCTCTTTGCAAATTATATCTATCGGATGTTCGATCCAATGGATTAGATTATCTTCCTTCTCTATGTTAATGACTCACACAGATATGATAAATTATTGTTGCTATCATTTGTCTTTTACAATATCACCATAGTTTGCTTATAGTATTACCTTCTCATTATTTTAAATTACTACACCATTACGACGTACTGTTGTAACAATCGTTTTAAAACTTTTTTTTTCCCTTTTTTCTGCTTTAATTTTAGTGCACTTTGAGCTGCATTCTGTATCGTTCCTGAATGATTGGCTGTAGTTAGTTAGTTAATTAGTGGTCAAGTAATTAATAAGTTAAGTACAAACAATTCATCCATTATAGTTTCCTTTAATTTCAGTCGTACTATTATTTGAATATTCATTGCTCACTCTAATCTGTACATCGTTATTAAATTTCTTGTTAGAGCTTACCACTGAATTTCCTTCATACTTCAGGTGAAGTTACTGACAATATTAATTACTTTCCGTTTCATGGTACCTTATTTCGTGTTGTTTTTAACATTTTTATTCTAGTCACCGACAAACATTCTTCAATAGTTTTTTTCTTTATTCTCCATCAAATCAGGAAAATCAAATGCTCAACAATGAAGTATTCTCTATGATCAACGTGAACGCTTTAGTGTTAGCGTTGTAGATGGATGCACATATGTATTTTAATTATAAAATGCTGTAATAGTACTATTTTAGATTGTGTGAAGATTGTATTGGTTTCTGGTACTATTTTATTTTAAATTATTATATTAAATTATTATTATGCATCTTTGTTCTTCTTCCTTTGATACACCGAGAGCAGTCTGAAAAGAAACATTATTGTTGTCTGGAATGTTTGCACAACAGCCAAAGGGGCCACCGTCTAACCGAAGTCAAACAACGCTAACAAGCCAAAGTGAAGCTGCTGCCAAAGAGAAGTAAGTTTTAGTTCCCGTCTAGTTGTGCAAATGTATGAGTCTGAGCGAATTTTTTGGTACCTTAGAAGTTTTGTTTTATTATCCAACTATACCGACGGTATTGCAGGCTTGCTGGATTCGTCTATGAATATTTGGTGCATAATGGGGCAACAAAAACTGCCGAATCATTCAAAGGCGAAGTGTTATCGGTTAGAAATTGCAATCATAAAATTTTTATGTAACTTTTTACATATTAGCGGTTTGCTGATTTGCATTATTCTTCTACATTTTTATATGATCTGTATTAAAAACCTCTGGTTTGATAAATTCTAACGGAAGGACAAAAAGTTATGTAAATCTAATTAGTATGAGATGAGAGTTTCATAACTGAAACACGATTCATTGGCTTTGTTTATCGTAAAATACTTCTTTCACAAGCAATATGAAATGAAGAAAATCGGAAATACGAGATTATTTCAGCAAAATAATGCATCGAAGCAAATCAATATTGGTGATGCACCAGGATTTTTGCAGAATTGGTTCTTGTAAGTTTATATTTATAATTTTCAAGTTCAACGAAAAAAGAATTTGTATTTGTAGATTTTCGTTGTTATCTGTTAGTTACAGAATTCTTTTCAGTTTATTTTGGGATTTATACTCGGCAGCTCCGGAAAGGCGCGACACATGCGAAGCTTCACAAGAAGCTAAAGCTTTCCATGAATACGTAAGCTTTGCTGACAATTGCGTTTTTTTTTCATCATAAAAGTTAAGTGCTTGCCAACGTTTTTTGACAGCTCTTGTTACTGTGCAGTGTTTTTAAAATTATAAAAGAACAACATAAAAGTGCTGTTTGCGTAGTGTTCAGTTTTTCTTTTTTTCGGTTATAGGGGTTTATGAATGCAAGCCATGGAGTTCCTCCAGGTCCTGCTGGTACACCAATGATGAATGGTATGCACGGATCTCATCTGGTTGGTTTTCATGTGTTGTTGATTTTATTTAATGAATTTTGTCATTTGTTTTTTAAATGGAAAAATAAAATATTGCAAATATCGAAAAATTAAAATAAGTGTCAGAAAAATCAAACAAGTACTGTTTATTTTTTTTATTCACGTTCATTACAGTTTCCGTCAGCAGCAGCTAGCCCCCTGGGTATGGGACCTGGACCAGGGCCAGATGGATTAATGCCTGCTGGTTATTATCCTCCACGAAGTGGACAGCCGGGACCATCGGGCACAACTAACCAGTCGTCACCCATTTCAGGTTATATATTAGGATTAGTAACAAAGTTTAATTATTTCAGTGAATTATTTCTGCACTTTGTCCATATGTGTGTTTTTTACCAATATAAAATATTTAAGCCTGATAAAGAGTGGTAAAAAAAGTCACGTCTCTGGCTTTGTAAAATTTATGGATAACTTAATCAAAAAAGTTAAAAAATTAGTCGTATTACGATGCTTCATAATTTTCAGGTGTGCCTCCTTCTGGAAGTTTTGCTCCAGTCCCACCACGGTATGCTATGCCGTCGAGAAATGGCCCGCCAGGCCCAGGTGCTATGCCACCTGGCGCTGGCTTCCCAGGTGCTGGACCTCCTCATATGTTTGGTGAACAAATGCGACCCATGCAGCCACAGCGACTACCTCCAAGCGCAGGCCCGATGCGTATGCCAACGGTACATTTACATATTATGCAAATATATATCTAATCTGTACTGTGAATTTGACTTTTTCATAAATCACTTAATAAACAACAAATAAGACATTTTATATCTAGAGAGTTTCTGACTTTTCAACATGTTCATCCCTTAACATCCACTAATCTAAATATCCTTGTGCTATATTTTCCTGTTCGGAAGTAATTATTGATTTTCGAAAAAAAAGAATTAGTTTCTGAGATAGCCAGAAATGGAATATTTCAGAAATTTAATTCAATTCACCATTACAGAACTTTCCGGGAATGCGACCAAACGGCCCAATGCGATATGGTTCTCAAATGTACATGGAGTCTCCAACGGGCACTCCTTTTCCTCCAGTACGTTTTTCGTTTTTAATGTTATTCTATTTCTTATGCGCCCATGCCCATTTGAAAATGTTTAATGACTCTTCGTGTATGGTTACATATACTGTCGTTTTATAAGAACTTTGAAGCAAAAAATAAGGAAAATGACATATAGATCTGAAACAATAATAACGTTGATTTTTCAACAGACGTATTTCTTTGCAACTTCTTTACGACATATTCAAAGTTTTACTGATATATTTAGAAATGGTTGCATCAAAATTATTTTGATAATTCCCTTAATTATATTGTATTACTTATATTCTGTATTTAAGAATGCGATGATGCCAAATGGTGCGATATGCTCATCAACTCCTTCTATGTTATCATCACCAGGACCGCAGGGGCCGATGCCAACGGGACCTGATGGACAGGCTGATCCAAGGGGGTACATGATGATGTCGACCGCGTCAAACATACCGGTACCTTATTTCATCATAGCTAACAAACATTTATTTTTTATATGTCTACAATGTTAGGTAAACTTACTCTTTCAGATGCCTCTTTCATGTAACTTTTTGTATTTATGAGGTTCTCGTTTTAATGAAAAGATTAGCTATTTCTATACTGTTAGAAGTGTTTAATTGCAGTACGTGATGCATGGTTCTGAGGGCAGCATGACTCCTGGAGCAGGTGGTAGAGGTTCAGCTGGACCTCCAGGTTCTGGTCCTGAACCACAGGTTGGTTCATTATTGAACGGTGATGAAATGAAACAGTCACCTGCTTCTACACATGGTGGACTGAACGGTGGTACACCGAGCACAGCAGGTGGACCAGGTTTGTAATTTCTGAATGTCCCTTTCTTACCCCATTTTTTTGCTTCATTGTGTCTTGACCATGTGTTTTCAAATTCTCTAGAGGGGAGCTGTTTGTTTTTGTTACAGGCCCCATGGCATCTGTTTCAATTTACAACCCTGCACTCAGTATTAACAAAGTGAAAACGGTCCAGTTGCCGCGATTTCCTGATAGCGGTACGACTGCTCGCAGGACCTGATCCTCCATCTCCCTCTTTGAGGTGTAGACGGTGTTGACCACCAATACTCCTTTTCATCACCCATTCCACTTGGTAGTTAGACTGCGGGTGGTTTCAATTTCTGTACCTTCTCCAATTAACATATGGTGATCTACTTTGAAAACATGTCTAATGTTTTGAAACTGTCCAACTGTTGTCATTTACCTGAGTTATCTACATTGGATTTCTTACTAACTTTTTTGTAAAATACAGGCAGTCAGGCACCAGTGGGTGGTCCAGGCTCAGTAGCAGGGGCCGGAGTTGGTGGTCCTGGTTCAGTACATTCACAGTCTGGTGCACCTCCGAGTGTTGTAGCTGGTGGCAGTCAAGGTAATGGACCTGGCAATAATTCAAACACCAACGCAGGTTCTGGAGGACAAGTAAATGTTAGTTGTTTTTGACTTTTAACTGCTAGCTTTTTCTGCCGAGACACTTTTCGTGTGGTTTTCCAGTTATCCTCAATAATGAGTCACCAAAAAATTCCAGATACGAGGGGGAATTTCCCAGTTTTTCTGAAATATAGTACAGTTTCGCTTATGAGGGACTGCCTCATTTATTGGTTCATTAACAGTATGAGAAGCAGTTAATTTTAAACTGCCTTTAAAAAATCGAAATTTAAAAAAAAATTTCTAAAGGTTTTAAAAAACAAACCGTTTTCTTTGCACCAAACGTAAAACATATTTTGGCAAAGTGATTCTGTTGAATATAAGTTACTAGAATATAAATGTTTCTATCTTTTGCGTTTTATTTATGTGTGTTTCAAGTATATGTGATCATCTTTATAGGAGGAAGCAAGTGAAATATCAAAAATCAAGCAAAGTTTGTTTGATGATTTAAAGCATTTTGGTGCAAAGGAAGATAACAATGCTGAAAGTTATTTTTCGTGATGATATGACTTTCGAAATCAATTATTTATACGTCAATGGATCTTTCACAATCTAAAGTTTAAGGCGCTTGTTCGGTTAGGTCTTGATAAGAATCACTGGGTTTGCTGGTATTAGCGTCTTAATTTTCAAAAATGATCTTAGTCAGATTGCGCTGTACAGGCGACCTTTCTTCAGAGGTTTAAAACAGGAAATTTTGGTGAATTAGCCAAAATATTTATGCTTTACAGTGACTAGTCATAAGTGGAGTTAAATAAGTTTGTGCAGAGAGTGTTTTTATATATTTTTGTGCGCGTTTTGTGAAAGTCTTTTGTCTTGGATTCCTTCATCTTATCTCCTTGTTTTATATATTTCGTTTTATTTCCAACTTTTCCCTTCACTTGAAAAGGGAAGGCAGCAGCATATTAGGTGTTCGAAAAAAAAATTCAATAATTTTGCGTCTACATGATTGTTTTCTTTTACTTTTTTAGATGTGTGATTCCTTTAGCTTTTCTGCATTTTCCAGTCTGTCCACCAAAAATTTACTTGCTGTTTTTTTGTCATGCTATCTTAATTCAGTAGTTGTTTCTACATATTTTGAACTTAATAATGAGTCGATCATGCCTGGCTTGGTGGCGTTTACATTATTTCTATTTCATGACAAATTAGGAGTAAATTCTTACTAACTTTATCTACTCGTAAAACTTGTCTCGTCGCAGTATCCTTCTGCTTATATTTTCATACTGTTTACTGTATTCATGAGGGTTTGCAGGAAACTCATCATTTCCTCGTACACGTAACTTCTAGGAATTTCTGTTTTATGCTGTTTAATTTTTGGTATTAAATTAATGAAATCCCATGTACAACAGCTTTCTGCATACCTCTGTGAGTTGCTTACTATTTATTCCTTAGGTACAGGCGAGTAATTTATTTTCATATCTTTATTAAAACTTGTCTGTTTTTGTGAAATTATTTGGTGTTGTAATTTGATGGAATTTGTTAACTAATTTCAATGAATTTAAAAAAATGCATAATGTAGAAAGTGACAATTGGTATTTAATTAATTGTTTAAGGTCGTTTCGCCTTGCATATTTCGTCCTACTAGAAAATGAATTTCCTGTACTCAAGTAGCAATAAGATCATCGAAGAACTATCGTTAGATAAAATGTTACTGATAAACTATATTAAGTAGTGATTCGCATATCAAAAGAAACTTAAAGTTTCCGGATTTTTCCCTCTCTGAAATATCTTCAGTATTGTATGTAAATTTGTTGAAATCCTTTTTTTGATTTTTCGGTTTTTATATTTTGTTTTGTTCTGCAACGTGCAGTAAACATGTCCGATTAATCAGTCGCCATATAATGTTTTATTAACGGATCAATTTTTGTCGCTCTATCATCTCTGAACATTGTGAATAATGCTTTCATTACACAGATCTTCTCTCTTTCAAACCTATTTATTTCTATATTTCAGTAAGGTGACAGATGTAAGCAACTTATGGATTATTGATTTTAAAATTGATATCTGATTCTGGTAAATAGATATGAGGGTTGGAGAGATTATTTATTGTAAAATTTTATTAGAAATACGCTAGAGAAAAAGAACAGATCTTTTTTTTACTTTTTTAGATGTGTGATACTCAAAATTGGTATAGTAAGCTTAACACTTGTAAAAAAAAGCTCCACCTTTTGTAGTTAGTATATTTTAATAGCATTTGTGATTTTGTAGCAGTTTGTTATATCGTAGTTTAGAATTAGAGAAAAAAAAAGAAAGGAATGGAATATGAGATGGGGAAAGTATCCGAAAAGCACGCAGATTCAGGTATGATTGTCATCCTTATAAAATTATTATGCTTTATATGTTTTTTTATTCACATTCTTAAATCATTTTTGTGCAAGGAAAAATCGTCTTCTCTGTGCTTCCCGTAAAAATGATTTTTGATGCACTGTTTTTGTTTATAATATCTATAAAATGCTCGCATCATTCTATTTAACGATTATTTAAATCTTTTCGATGTCTCCTGAACATCTATCTCCAAATTCTTTTTTTTTTTGATAAAATCTATATGCATTCACTAATATATACTTCACTGTTTTTTTTCCACGAAGATAAAGAACAAACAATTAATTTGTTGCAGTTGCATAGCAAACCGCTTTTGTGAAAGGTTATGACGATTATGTTTGCTGCGGGATGTTTGTACATAGCGTAGTTAACTATAGGATGCTAAAAAAACTATAAGCTCGAAGATGTAAGAAGTCTTTTGCATATTATCATTAACTATTTAGGTCAATTTAGATTTATTTAGGTCAACAGAAGTTGGTAGTGTTGTCATTGTAGAGTAGAGATTTGAAATACGCGTGGATCGGCCGGTAAATGCACTCGATCCGTGTAGGTAGTTGGTTGGTAGGTGTTTTTCTCACAACTAGAAAAGGGCGACAATTGGTAGAGAGGGACGTCGTTTGTAGCATTTATAAGGATGCTTTTCTGCTGAAAGAACTTAATTTGATACCTATTATATACCGCCGCTTACAGTTGAAGTAATCCACTTCAACGCCTACTAAGACCAGGTGAAGTTACACGGTAAACGTTACAACCTCGTCACGAGAGATGTGAAACTTTCATAATGACTCGTTTGTACTACGATCTAAAGGAGTAGGTTTGGAATTGTGTAGCGAATAATTTGCATTTTCCGACGTATCTGTCATTCCTTTCTCGTCGGGTTCCAGGTTTTTGCGTGTTTTCCAACATCCTATTGCTTCTCTTTATTTCTCTCCATCATGTCCATTTACGATTCGCTAAAAACTCTGATAATGGTGTGACAGTACTATTTGAATGTGCTTTAAATGGAGGGGAAGGGAAATAAATTGTGCTTTCGCCTAAGTTTCATGTGGTACCCTGAATTCGAATCTTTGGCTATCCTGTTTCTTTCGTTGAAGAGGGCTCTGTGCTGAAATGCCCTCACGCCTTTATGCACCTAAGAGAAAGTAATCTCCTCACATATGTTTGAAATTGAAATGATAAGTCGATGTTTTCATATGAAACTTTAGGAATGTTATCGAGACGTAACATTCGCGGATTATCGAACATTCTACGGCGATG
The DNA here is from genome assembly GCA_013365375.1 of Litomosoides brasiliensis. Classification (NCBI taxonomy): domain Eukaryota; kingdom Metazoa; phylum Nematoda; class Chromadorea; order Rhabditida; family Onchocercidae; genus Litomosoides; species Litomosoides brasiliensis. The sequence goes on along the minus strand of JABVXW010000143.1, from coordinate 81,825 downwards.
TTACGCTGCGACAGAAAGTGCACATAATGCAGCAAAAGAATCAGTAAATACTGAAGAATTACGGTTAACTTTTGCGTCACCTGTTGAGGTATAATGATGCTTCAATTTGAGTATTAGGTGGTATTACTCTTTCTCCACAACCCTCGCACTTGTCCTTGGTTTTTTGCATCAAGAAAAAAACTATATATGTTCCACTTCATGAAAATCCTTAATATTCAGACATTTCAATATATTTTCAGTTATAGTAACATAAAGTCGGGTTTCAAAACGGAATTTTAGTCAGAGTTGCTTCCAGAAACTAAGCTGTAACTTTGGAAGATTTTGAGCTTAGTTGGAAATGTAATGTTTTTGCTTAGATAGCACGAAATACTTTGAGATTGAAAGTTTAATTTTTAACTAATAGAAGAGATGCTTTATCGTTTTTATGTTGCAGGTTTTCTTTAATAATACTGTAGTAAAGCAAGTTGATATTTCTACCCTAAATGGCTCAATTGGTATACTACCAAAGCATGTACCGGTATTGGGAATGCTGAAACCAGGTGTTGTTCGAGTTGTGGACAAAGACGGTACATTATACAGATTTGAATATCATGTAAATTTTAATGCGCCTGCATTGTGAATTATTTATATTTAAAGGTTGTTTTATTAGTTTTGTTCATTTTCCAGATAAAAGCCTCCAATATTTCGCCTCATCTGGTACTCTTTCTATGAATCCAGACGGTTCTTGTCAAATTCTAGCGGAGGAAGCAGTGAGACTTGAGGATATCGATCTAGCGGTATGGTTTTACAGATATCGGTTTAATTTACCTGCATTTGACTTTTGAACTATGACCAAGATCGACAACAATCATCCTAAACTGCATTTCGGTTGTTATGCTCAGTTTGAACGGAGAGAACATACTTACAGAAGGCTCAAGAAGAACTGAGTTCAGCACAGCGACGTGCACAAGAAACGATGGAAGATGATGCGCGAGCGGTGGTACAAATTGAAATAGAGACATACGAAGCACTGGTGAAAGCTGCTCATAACATCGAGAAGTGATTTCGGCAGTTACTTCTCATCCTGGTATTGAAGTACTTCCGTTGCTCGTACTTTGCTCAGTAGGATGAAAGAAACCAAACCAAATGTTTTACGCATAGATAATATTTATTTCCATGAAAACGCACAAATTACTACTAAATTGAAATACGTGATAACTTTATAGTGAGTTTTTGCCTTATTAGTTCTTTTGGCTTACTATAATCGTTTTTTTTTCAAATTTTAGACTGTTTTTTTACTGTTGTGAAGCCTGCCATTTAATTTTAGTGATTAATGATACCCGATGTTTACTGTTAATTTATTACATTCACAGCTTGTGTCGTTCATCTCTTTTTGCTTCTTCCGTCTCTGAAGTGATCTTTAGTTGTTTAACATTAATGTTACAGGGAAATAGATCCGTAGATATGATAGTTATATTATCCACTGAATTGGAAGATCAATTTTGCTTTGTTTATTTATTGTATGGTCAACTATTATATGTTATCAAAATAAAAGTAATGCACAAACCATGTTACATGAATACTAGCGATGAAAACCGTTATGTAGACAGATCCTGAACAGATCAATGCGACTTGCTTTTCCTATGCTGCAAAAATATTTTGCATCAAGTTGGCTTTCGTATCAATCATTTGTGATTTAGGAGTGTAACAGTAGAGATATTATTTCGAAATTAATTGAGTTATGATTTAAAATAAACCGTTGTGAATATTATTGGGAAATCAGTGAGTACAAGTATTTGAAATCCTCCACTTAAGCTAAACCAGTGGAGTTCTCTCACTCCAGAGAACCGAGCTGATTTAGAATTGCTTATCAATTCAAATGCTTCGTCTCGAAATTTATTCATGCTATGAGATGTAACTGTACGGTTTGGGCTCAAATTCTGGTATGATATATGGTCAACTGCATAATAACCTGCTCGTGTCCAAGAAGCATGCTATTATTGCCGTGAGTAACATTACTATTCCCATCAGTTACTTCCCAAAAATTTATTTACGAATTTCAAAACATGAAATATTTTATTTCACAATTCAGTGTTTCGTGCGAACTCCATCCTTTACATCTTGATCCATTTCATTTAAGGCTTTGCAATATTTTACTTAGTAAAGTATTTTTGAAAATTTCAAGAATTATGCGAAACACTAATGCACTGTAACAGTGATAAGACATCATGAAAATAATGACCGTTTTAGTAGCTCTATCTAAGAAGTAAAATGAAAGCAAATTTCTCTTAAAAACATTAAATTAAAGCAAAGAATGTTTGGAATGAGTAGGATGTTGGACGAAGAAGCAGATTCCTAATTCAAAACAAGTTACAACATCTTCCGCACATTGTGCATTGCATCTCCTTTCCACTGCCTAAATCCCATCGAAAATTAGTCAATTTTGTTTCATGTTATCACATTTAAATTCCTTTATTATCAAAAACAAGTTCGCCGTAAAATGCTAGTTCAATTTCTGCATTTAACATCTGCTTTAGTTTGTAACGGATATTTTCAGTAAAATTACTGATCAATTTCACAAATCAGTCACATGAAAGCCTTTTTTCAAATGCCTTTTAAAGCATTGTTATCAAATTTGTTCTTTAACAGGCATTAACCGCGGATCTTCGAAAGGAAAATGTTTTAATCTTCACTTCAGCACCCATAAATTCTCACAATATAAAAAAAAATGATGGGATTTGATACGAGTGAGGTTGACAACCGTTGGCTAATTAAATTCTGCAAAGATGAACGATCTGAAAGTGTTGAGTTTGGTGTAATCGATTGTTTCTTATTATCATTGATTGTCAAGCATTTGAATTTATCAGCTTATCAGCAGCAGCACACCTTCACATTTCTAATAATTCAATTATTTTACCAATGAATTTGTGAGAGTGCTTAAATTACAGGAAGTTTTCAAGAAAAAATGTGTTCGAACATGCGCAATGTTAATGCCAAAACAGTAATTAAAAGATTTAAATGAAATAATTGCCCGTGTGAAACACAATGAAATATAAACCATACATCGGCTAAAACAAGATTTTTAGTTTTTAATGATAGACAACTAATTCATCGCACAGCATCTAAATTACTACATTCCTAAATAATTATCTGTGTGGTAGAAGGATAATTTATCGATCAAAAATTTCAACAAATCATTTCTTTCGCACACAAACTTAAACAATCGTGAAATTAGCTCACTTTTCTTAGCAGAAGAGTTTTCCGGATGATGTACTTTAAATAATTAATCATTTCCCTACCATTCATTCGTTATTCCGGAGAATGCTTAACACATTAATACTGATAGCTCTTCTAAGAATACTCGAAAAAGTGTGAAAACTACCGATGATATCTTGTGAAACGAAAAACTGATGAGATTAAGCGGCAGGTGTTCATTTATTTAGGAAAATACTTCCATATAGTTCCAAACTACGACAAGTGTGGAAGCAGCAAAGTCCGTCATATCCGTCAGATAAAAGATCCGGTTGGTATTGATAAAAAGATGAATGACAAACGTGTTCCTCAGCACCTACTTATCTCCAAGTGTTTTTCATTTTTATTTTCTTCCACTAATAAAGAAGCAAAAAATGATGCAATTATTTTGGACTTTTATGAAATTTTAGTCTTACGACACTCCTGAAACAGCTGCACGTGAATAAGCACCCTCCTATATCTGATCTTAAACGAGAATTCCTTCTAAAGCTACTCATACCAGCAAGTGATTTCAAAAAAAATGTTGGAATAATTAAATCAATCATACTGTGAGACAAATAATAATTGCTATTATTGTACTAGCAAAAATTAGCAGAATTAGTCTAATTTTTTAAGCTAAAATAAAATTATTAATACACATTCTTTAAACAGCCAAATTCTCCTCAAACAAAAATAAATAAATAACTGTTAATAGTAATGGTTGTTAATTAAATTAAATTAACCTTAATTTTTAATTCAATCGCTTCAAAAAAAATTACCATCAAATGATTGCATGAGATCCGATAATATCAATTGTACAGCTGTATATATTAATTGGATGACAGCGTTGTCTACTGAGATATTTGATTGGGTCAAAATTATGCAAATACTGCTCTCGGAAATGGTTGAGTTTTGCTTGTCGATCAGCAAAGCATCGAGCATCAGACCAGTTAAATTTCGTCATAGGAATGGTTTGATGAAGAATAAATCCAGTCATTAGGAAGAATGACCGGAATCGTTCCGCTTCCTCCATCTCAGAAAGCTAAAATTACGCTTCCTTTTTTTCTTAAGATTTATCGATGTAACAATGGTTAAAACACTAAAAAGAAAATTACCTTCTTATTTGTTGTATTTTTTTCATGATTTTTCCACAGTTGCCATAACATTTCCATAATATCAGGTTGATCAGCAATAGCCGGAAATGTTGCAAGGAATGGTTCAGCTTTAAGTGCTAAAAAGGAACAAATTAAATGATCTTTTTTTAAAAAAAATTTTAAAATTAAAAAAAAAAACCTTCAAGAAGTAATAATAATTTACTTGCCTGCACTACTGCAATTATCGCAATCTTTCGTTAAAAATTGACCTAATAGACGTCGATAGTAGAAGAACATTGGTAGAAATAATGTATGACATAGAAAGATATCTGGCAGAGAACTGAAAAACTATCCCAATAGTTATTTAATCGATATTTATTGAAAAGTTTTACCCTTTTAATTAATTGATAAAATTTATTTTAAAACAAAATTAAATTTTTCATCTTCCAAGACATCATCATACATCTTATTATTTTCAATAAAAAGAGGAACGAACAGAAATCCAATGAGAATATGCTTACTCGACTTGATGAATGATGTCATTGGGCACATCCGATACACGAAAAGTTATTTGAATTTGAGTATTTACAGGGATGGCGTCTATAATTTAAATTATTAACTTCAGCAAAGCATTAAAATTCACTTTCCCAAATTCGATGTCACAAAATTAACTTTCATAAAATTACTGCCTTTAAATTTTAAATTTTATTTCCCACTAACTTAGCACTCATTTAAATTAGCCAACAATGCTAGCTATTCATTTATTCCTTTCATTTAAACATTTAAACAAACTTTTTCAACAAAAATTTTTAACTTCTCCTTTCTTTTTTTTATTATTCAAATCTTAACTTATATAGTAGCATTATTTGTTAGCTCTGCTTATTTCAGAAAATTTTGGTACCTTTTCTGTTAAGCGAATTACGTGTCAATAGATTTGCGGTATAATTTCTGGAAAATTTTTTTAAAAAAATTAAGTAATATAAATTTTATTCATTCAAAATAATTAAGTGTCAAATTACAATTAAATAAATTTTTACTCTTTTATTTGCAGAACATTAATTTTGCTATTAAGAAATCGAAAAATAAATTAATTTCGACTTTTTGACAAATAGATATTTAGGCGTATTGTTCAGTCTAACTAAACTGATCTCAAAAAAAAGGAAAATACTTGTTTTGCAGGCAACAATGTCCATTTTTATCGATGATCGGTAGCATAACACAGCCAAGTGACTGTTCACGCAATTCGCCTTCCTGTAATTTATTCTATTTACTTCTTTTCCATCACATAATTGTTAATTAACAAATCATCGAGAGCTTTGCTTTTTTGTGTTTTTTATTTATCAGCTAATGTTAATGATTATCACCGTTACGTTACGCATAAATACATAAATAAATAAATAAATGCAATTTTAAAATTAAAAAAAACCAGGAAAGAATAGTTAAATGGAGTTTTATTGTTTGCTAATTACTTACGTGATCGCTAAATAGAATAATAGCCTCCAGGCATAACATCACACTTCTCTGTTTGTAATTTGAACGTACGATGAATGACGGATAATTAAGTAGTGTTTTCTGCGTGTCTTTCTTTAAAATTTTAATTGTGAATAACTTAATAGTAGAAAATGTTAATTAGGAAAAATTCGATCACTGAAAGTTGAAATTAGCTGTTGAATAAAGGTTTGTGAATATTTGATTTGATCAATTAATTATTAAATAAAAATCTAAAGAAACTAGCTAATTAATTGTAACCGTCAGATTTCAAACTTCTTAATTCGTTTCTTCTCTTTTTTTTATTAATTTATGCTGTGCTTACAACAATAATTGTTTTAAAAATTTCAAGCTAATAAATGTAAATAATAAATTTACCGATGCAGAAAAAATCCATGTTTGTGGATCACGTGTACGTGGGCATGCTTTGATTGTATAAACATTACTTACCTGTAACTTTTTCACTTTTTAAGAAATAAGCCCACACAACTTATACGCTGTTTATATATCTAATTTATTCTAAAATACAATCATTAAACTATTTACAATTGCGCTAGAAATTCTTATTTTCCTTTTTTAACTCAATTATTTGATTTTTTAAAAATTTAATTAGTTTTTTTCATCCATCCATATTACAATAGAGGAAAAAAATTGTAAAAAAAAAAGCAAAGAATTACTATTTGATATTCTTCCTGCGTGCTTTTTTCATCGAACAAATACGCTCGTACTAATCGACAATGCACATCGATTGCGTTTAGGCGCACTTTGTCCAAGCGAATTACTTTGATTATTTTACAAACGCGCACTCTTCTTTTTCGTAACTGTAATCAGTCCACGTAATTTGATAAATGAATGAATACGTCAAGTATATTTTAGAAAAGTAAACAGTTACTCTGTCATCTTCATAATTCCAATAAATGTCATGAAATGCATAGTTTGATTTGCTGAGACGTGGCGCCAAGTAACATTCATACGTTTGATGAGTGCCTTTAAAAGAACAAGAAATTATTTATCAAATAACTGGAATATAGTTTGTTTCGTTTAAATGAAATTTATTTACAGTGAAATAGACTTATTAAATTTATATTAGGAAAAGATGTGAATAAAAATATAGAATCATTGCAGTATTCATATGAAATTTTAAATTGTTAAAAAACTTATACCATAATTGTTATTATCTTTTTCAAATGTATTTGGTACGGTTGGTGGTTGAGTAATCGATCTCTGAAAGTAATTTATGGTTGATAAATGAAGAAGAAATTCATCATCATAAGTTTATAAGTTTAATCGTACATTTATATTTAAAAAAAAAACTTATACTATTAGTGCTGGTCGAGGTAATTCCAACTGTTGTGCGGAAAGTGTTGGTCGAGGTAATTCCAACTGTTGTGCGGAAATTTTGCTAATATCAGAGCTAGATTCTTCAAGAATCTTAGTGTCGACAATTTGTTCAATATATGTAGTGTGTGAAGTACCACCACCGCCACCACCACTACCGCCACGACCACCACCACCGCCACCGCCATCACTAACAAGCGCAACATTCATTTCATTCCGTCCCTCCGCAACTCTTGAGTTATCATCACTTTCCTCATTTTTGATTATTGCTCGGGAACTCCACGTTTGCCTTGCTGTTGTGGCAATAGTTTTTTCAGACACTATTGATAGAGGTTTATTAGACTTTTTAGTTTCAACTAATTCCTTGTGAACTTTCAAAAATGTCTTCGGAACGAATCCACGATCACCGTTTGCATTTTCTGCTAACCACCAGCCATCTTCTCTAAATGAATAATTCTTCGAACAATTCAATTAGTTTATTGATGATATTTTGATGGAGAAGAGAAATGTTTTCAAAAAAAATTGAATAAATTTTAAAAAATTCAAATTTTTACATACCGAGTAGCAATAATGTGTACTAAATCATTTTCATTTAAAGTTAAATCATTTTGTTCGTGTGCTTTGAAATTAGCCACAGCAATAAATTGATTATTTTCAGCTATTGCACTTCCTGAATCTTTTAATTCTTCGCTGAAATAAAATTTGCATGATGGAAATGGAGAAATTATTAAATTTAAGGATTAAGTCCATGCCTGAATTTCAATAGTAAGCTAAATTAATTTCATGGACAGTTAAGCATAAAAGAATTAGCAATGCTAAGAATTAGATGGTTTGAACTGTTTAGCAACGAGAAGGATGAAGTTAGCCTAATATCTTCCATACCTTTTTAGTTTAATATAACTGCGATCCAAAATTGACTAATCGCAAATGATATTGGTAATTGCAAAAAAAATGCGAAAATATTGTCAACAGATAATTCAGCTTTACCTCTAACTTTCTCAACTTACAGCTCTAATTCTAAATGATAATATTTAAAAAAAAAAATAAAGTCTAACTTTGTGTTCACTTCATCGATCGAATGATCATCAGAATCAGAATCCGGATCTGATGATGAATCCTTCAATGAAGCTGCAACAATAACTTCTTCTTTTAAATTGTTAATCTCTTCCATGGCCACATTTTTCTCTTCGCTATAAATTTAAAATTAAATACAATATTTATAAATTCTTTTATTTTTATATTTTTTTTTAATAAAATTTTGTAAAATTGTAAAATTTTACGACCTACCTTATATTTTCGTTAGAAGACATTTTTACAGAATCATTCGCTGTGGTAATTTTATCGGAAGTCATTAAATTTGATAACTGATCCTGTAACAAATTCTATCTAACAGTATCTTTTTTTCTCTCAAATTAATTACTAATGTCTTTTTAAGAAGGATATGATAGTTTGGCCTAATTTGACTCGGCCAATTACTATAGACTTTTTAAATTTTGTTTGACTGTTTTTTTTTTCTTTAAAATTGAATGTTTTATTCGAGCGTTACACAATCAATGCCACAAAAAAGTGTATATTTAACTTACAGTGATTGTTTCCAAATCCTTAAGAGTACTTTCTTTGAGATTCTGTTCATCGGTACTTTTCATTCCTTCCACCTTGCGCTTGTAATTATCCAGTTGTTTCCGCAAATTAGTACAATGTCGTAGAAATTGATTTTCATCAAACGAACTAGCATTTTTCTGTGATTCTTTTTGCTGGCTCAATTTCTCTACCTTAATTTCGAAATTCAAAGGCTTCGATATTAATAAAAGTATTTCTTGTTAAAGAAAAAAAAACACCGAGAAAAGGCAGTCAATAGAAATATCAGCCGATCTTACAGAAGCTTTTGTCACTTCTGAAACCTAAAATAATAATCCCGCAGTAAGTAAAGAAATTGAGAGAGATTTTTGTTTCTATCCTACAAAGATATTTTTATGCCAACCTGTTTATGAAACTGTTGTAATCGTTTCTGATCATTACTAAAAGAGAGGAAATGAGTAAAAATTGATGTCATATCGTCAAATTGTCGTACGGTTACTTCCTGCTGCGGTAGATTGTCGGATGTCAACAACCGTTACCTTGACAACCTCTGCCAATTGTTTACTGAATCAATTCAATTTCAGCAAAGCTAAACTTAAAAATTAAGGTTAAAATAGACATTAACACTGATCTTGTCCAATATCGCATATATTCTGCAAGATTACTCAAAATGTTTAAATCACAAAAACTTTTAATCACAAACTTTTCCATTGTAAAATTCTTTTATTTGAAAGTTAACATCGTCTCATAAGTTATAAAAGAAAAATACACAAATACACAGACACATAACAAAACATTATTTCCAAGGAAACTTCAACGAAATATTATTATTATCGAAGTATGATGAAAATTAATGTATCAGAAATTTAGTCAAATTTAGCATTAATTACATCCGTCACTGTCATTATACATTGAACTGCAAATCAAATCTAAATTTTATAATTCAAATTTCAAAATCATTTACTTTAACAGTAACCACTAGTGCTAAGAACTTCTCACTAAGTTCAAATGGAAATTTAATTTGACGGTTCCACATAAATTTGTTTGCAATATTACAAATAATTGCAGAGCAAATGCTGCAATGTGAACATTTGAAAAATAAACATATGCATATTACACGCCATAGAAGAGAGTTAATTGAATATCATTGACAAATTCGAATTTTTTAAATTATAAAATAATATGTTTCTAAATTGGTATTTAATAAGATTTTGAATAAATTAAGCATCTCATTTAAAGATACGATAGATAGATTTCTTTGGATAATAATTTATTTGAACATGTGCGTGTTACTTTCGAGCTTTAAATTGAAAATTTTCAAATATCATTTAACTCTCTCCTACTTTTTTCTCTGTCATGTCACTATTTTCCCAATATTCCTTCCTTTGCTTTCTCTTCATCCGGTATATGACTTCCAACTAGCACTATATAAAACCAGCCACCAATTAAAGCACCAATTGTTGGGCCTATTATCGGTACTAGAAACCAACAAGTCCATGGGTGCCTAAAATAACACGTGGATTGAGTGAAAGTGTAAAATAATTTGAAATTATTGCTCATTTCTATTTGCGAATTTTAGAAATATGCATTAATCACTTACGTAAAAACTTCTCTTCCATAAATGAAATAAGTGAATATCCGTGGTGCAAAATCTCTTGCTGGATTCAATGGATAACCACAATTCAATCCAAATCCGCATCCGATGACCAGTAATGATATGCCGAATAATAATGGATGAGCTACGGAAGGAATCTTATTCCGCTGATCGATAATTACCAATACACAAAATGCAAGTAGCCCTGTTCCAGCTATCTAAATTTATTGAAATTTCTTTTTTAAACAAATAATAATTGATCGAAAAAAGTGAGGAAAAAGTGTTTTTTTCTTGTCATCAAAAAATCAAGAAAGAAGAGTGATTATTTTTTTTCTTTTGTAATCACTTAAAGTTCCTTAAAGCGCAGCATACCTGATCTAGGTATGCAGATAAGGGAGATACAAATGGTTGAGGATATGTTGCAAAGATGCCAGCTGTTCCATTTGAACCACTTACCGCTCTGAATCCACCGTCATAATCATTTATTGCGTCTACAATTGTCATACGATATTATTGCGGCTAACAACGATGACATACATCATCGCTTCAATTGTTAGCTAACACTCAATGGAGTAGGAAATCTTGTTTGACGAATATTTAACGAGTAATAAAACAAAAAGTAATTAACCTAATTTTTGGGTTTAATGGAATAATAAGCATACCGCGATAAATGACGTAGGTTGCTGCGGCACCAAGGAATGCACCGATATGTTGAGAAATGATATATACCGGTAAGGATACAATATCCAATTCACCCATCGTGAAGAATAGTACTGATATTGCCGGATTCAAATGTCCACCTAATTATTGTTTCTATTACTTTGTCATAATATATTCAATATTTTTTTTTGCTCTTCCCGCTTATATCTGTTATATGATAATTAAAATACTTGAACAAATTCCCTAATTATTTTGCCTATTATTTCTTTTCAATGTATTTCTATCACCTTGAATATAAATACTATTTAATATGTTTTTTAATTATCAGTACTCAAATTCAATTGTTTATTATGAAAAGCTAAATTTTGCCAAGTTTTAACTCTGAATAAATATTTACCCGAAATATGTGAAACTGATGTAACAGATATAGTTATGGCGAAACCCCATCCGACATTTATTTGAACCCAGGTATTTACTGCACCAGCAGGCAGGTGTAACTGTGCAATAATGCTTGTTCCGATAAACTAAAATTTCATAATATTGCATTTGGTGAAATTTATTATATTTTAATTAATTTCAATACATTTTATTACTGAATTGTAATAAATTCACTTTTTTCTTCCTTATCATTCCTCCTTTTACACTCATTGATTTCAGGATGAACGAATAATCTCTGCAAGGGTTGTGAGACAGAATGAAAAACATAATGATCGTCAAACTACAGTTTAGAAAAAAGCAAATATCAAACTACAAAAGAAAATAAATGAAAACAACCAAAAAAAAATAATTAAAACGAAAAATGAAATTATCAAAATAAAGAAAAATTAGGAATAAACTTATAAACCAACAAAGAATAATGATCCATAAAAAACTTACCTTTAAACTCCACCATATAGTACCGAAAAAAATAATTTAAAAAAACAAAAAACTAAAAATAAATAAAAATAAACAACCAAAAACTCAAAAAAGATGAATAATAGCTTTCTTTAATTTGTCGCCCAGTAAATCATTCAAAAACTTTTGCAAATTTAGTAAAAAAAGTTCAATAAAGAATAATTAAAATTGAATTTCCTATATGGTGTGATGATACTTACCAAGAGGATAAATGTACCAACAGTTTCCGCTAATGCATTTCTCAATAATTTATTTTTGATCTGAATTGCATTACGAACTAATTCACGTGAATTTGGTAACTTGAACCATTCACCGTTTTTAACTGCACTTAAAGTACTCATTTACTTCTTATATTACCTGAAAGTTAGTTATAATGCTAATTATGAGGATAATATTGATATGTAATATGCAAATTAAATTAATTACTAATAAAACTTTCACGGAATACAATTATTCAACTAAACAAACAATGCATAAAAGTCTGATGTTATAATTAAGTTAATCAACGATTACTATCTGCAACGATAGGTTAATAGTTTCCGCTGTTATATAACAATAAAATCTTCTTGCTTCCTAGTTCACGTAAGTGTAACTTTTCATGAGTTTCAATTGATAGAGTCATATTATTATTACTCCTCTTCCAGCAGAATTCATATTATTTACTACATAAGAAAATATTGAAGTATTATTCGGTTTCTTTGTTAAATTCGATAACCATTTTGTAAATACAAATTCACAGTTAATTTATTCTTAATTACTTCCTCTAATCAAATTTCGTTTTCCAAAATGTACTGATTACTATACAAATTAAATATATTAGTTTGTTTGATTTCAATGATCAGATCGGATTAGATTTACCAGGAGCACTGATGTACGTGACAGATGGAAATTTTGATAGAAATAAAACACAACCGCTCAATCCGATGAAATTATGGCACTTTGAATGAAACCACCGATAGCTATACCTTTTCTCTTCATTCTAATGCTGCATTAAATTAATACGTGAAACAATACTGTCTCATGCTGATAGTAAAAACACGTACGCAATGTGACATATTCATGATGATTGTCGAAAATGAAATTGGATAAAGGAATGCTTCATCCTCCTGCTGTGAACTGAATTGATTTAAATGAAATTTTATCTGAATTGCTTTATATGCAATAATCTCTTTCAACAATCACTTCTGAACGCACTTTGTAATATTTTATTAAACCTTTAAAAGCATAAAACTTTGATCCAAATTTTAGAAAATAAATTTGAAAATGGCACTTTAATATGCTAATGATAACTGTGATTTCGTAATATTATCACTACTAATTAATCAATTTTGAAATTTTAATTTCATCGTTTTCCTCCTATTTATGAGAGTTTAGTACGCGAAATTGTTTCATACATCAAGCTGTTCTATGTTAGCTTTAATTGATAGTTAGCATCTTTCTATGAATGTTTAAATTTAGTCCTTCAATACAGCTTTTAGCAAATTCAATTGAATTTATTTATAAATTCAACAATCCTGAAATTTTTACTGATATATCATTTGAATAAAATTTTCCACATTCACTTCTCAGTTCTCTTCAGAACTTCAAAAGCTTTTTTGCTAATTAATTAATTAATTGCTAAAGTTAGTTTCGCGTAAAAATGTATAAGCTATTTGCTGTAATTATTTTTTTCTTGCAAGTCTTTATCATTATCAATTGATATCGCATTATTTTATCAATTGATTTGTTCATTTAATAATTATCGAATACTTACTTATTTTATTAGTTCGATTGTTTGGTGCTGCAATGTATCTTCTTCTTCTTACGTCTGTACAACATAACGGAAGTGTGCGTTCTTTTTGCGTGGCAAATACTCATTAAATTCACATGAAATATTAAAATTGCTCCAACCATTTTTGAAATTTCTTTCGTTTTTTTTGCTGAAAGTTCAAGATTACGAAGACTGTTGTTAATCGAATGGAATATAATTTTGTGCATTATTCACTATAATTTTGTAGTAGAAATATCTCACAACAACTGTTGCAAATCATTGTGGTTTGGTTGCACTACGAAAAATTTTACAATCTTTTACTACAAACATTGACCGATTGGAAAATAATTATTTGAGAAGAAACTTTCATTTTTACATTTATCTGCGATTTCTGCTAAATTTCTTTGCTACCAGCAAGGGAAAGAGCGGGGGAGAGGGGAGGGTCTGATTGTATGTTTGGTGAAAGGGAAATTTATTTGCATACTATCACTCTTAGTGATCATAATTATTTTTGTTCATGATGACTAATGGTTTGAAAAAGTTTTCGAAATTACATGTTTGAAGAAATTACGTGTTTGGAAAAAGCGAATGAATTTAATTGACTTTTAACAGTTAGCATTACCTCTTTGACATTTCTATCAAATTTTTCAACATAAATGAAACTATTCATGAAACTTTTCGGGTTATTTATCTATCAAATTCAATTAATCAAAACATTTTAAGAGAAGCCATTAATGATGGTCAATGGTTAGCATTTTTTTTTTTAAATATTTTTGACCGAAAGATATTTACAAAAGACAGAATGTAATGGAATGATAAATCTAAAAAAGAATATTTCCTGGGAGGGTTAGCTGTTGTTTTAGTATATTAATTCTATCATCCGAGAGAATTATATTCTGTCAATATTTATCATATTAATTTGTTTTTTCATTGGTAATAGATTGTGAATTTATTCGTTTAATCAGATAAATTTACCATTTCATCGACGACAGTGGTAATGTTTGATAATGTTGTGCGGGTAAAGACAACCTGACAACAATTCATCGTTCAATGTCGGAAGTAATTGTAATCATTTCGATTGTTGAAATTAATTCAACAGGACAAGAAGGTAAGACGATTGTTTAAATGATCATCTCTATTGATAACATCATATCAGAAATTTATGGATTCAATAACAATTTTATGATAACACTGAAAATGAATTTTCTGTTTGTTTTATGAGAGAAATTGAATTCACAAACTTTAATTTCTATTTCGGTGTTACGAATAAAGTAAAATATAGTCTAGGAAAAAAAATCACAACTGAAATTTACACACTGTGGATATTTTCGAAAACTGTGAAATAGATTTAATTATGTGGGATATACGTAGCGAAGACAGAGATATGCAAATAAGAAATATTGAATTTGGGAGACGAATAAAATCAAAAATGATAAAATTGAAATAAAATGAAATAAAAGATTTAAACTAAAAGTGAAATGTCGTCATAACATTTGAAATGGATAAAACTGTAAGATGAAAACTTTCCAACAGTATACATATGTATGAATAAGTAAGTAAATAAATAAATAATAAACAAATAAATAAACAAATAAATAAATAGATAAAAATAATACTTACTGTCAGTTTAATAACAAGAATCTCAATTGTAAATATCAAACACTTCCAAACACGTTATTAATTAGCGTTACACTTTCAAAAGTCAAAATAACTAAACGTTAAGTCAAAGATTAGGAAACCTGAAGTCTGTATCAAAGGCATACATTCCGATTCGTATGGACACTCTGCTTCCGTCACTTACTACGATCACCGTCAACTCACCCTATTGATTATATATTTAACCATTTCAAACATAAAAGACAAGCAGAGGAAGCATTATGACCAGCGTTTCCGTCTCAATTGTTTTTTTCACTCTTCCACTTGATGAGTCATTTAAATTTAGTATTGCTCTTCGCCTGTCCTGGCTCACTTGCATTAACCACTTACGTATGTAACATATCGGATCCATCTTATCTGCCATACTGTTGATTTTACAACATATTGCATAAAGTCAGCTTTTCATTATGACTCTTTAATTATCATACAAAAAAATATCTTTCCCTTTTTTTGCTTTTCAAATGTACGAAGTGTATTGCACGTGTATATATATATATATGTATGCGTGTGTGTGCGTGCGTGTGCGTGTGCGTGCGTGTGTGTGCGTGCGTGTGTGCGTGTGTGTGTCGAAATTTCTTCAGTGGTGAATAAATGTATGACGTAGGAAAATAAACATTGGTCATTCAACTTTTGCATTTCCTATTAACTAAACTTGCAAAATTTATCCTTTCTGCCGATCATCTCAATTCCTAATTCCTTCTATGACCTTTGACCTTTCGTTCAATTATCCATACAGACTTGATAAGTTATCCTTTTTTTGTTTTACTCGCAAAATTTATTAAAATCATTTCAGTACACATCCACTCAATCATATTCATTTCAACACTTCTCCATCCTTCATTTTTTCATGTTTTTTATTTTTAAAAGATTTATGCAAAATTAATTGGACAAATAAGAATTTGCAAGGAAACTCAATGGTGCATAATCGCTCCGATCGATGATATTGCACCACACGATAATTATCATTTCTTTGAAAGAACAAAAAAAATGTTTTATAAAAACACATTTATCCTCTGGAAGTTTATTTGAAGGATTGGATGAGGTAATCGTGTGATTGATGCTTTACTAACAAACTCAATATGACCTTCTTGAATTGCTTCACTGCGGCAGCATGTCGACGAATATTTTCAACTTCCGTTGTGTTATCTCGATCGATACGTGGCCACTTGCAAGGACAAGAAGTGACTTATCCAATTGCAGGAAAGAAACCGAAAATTGTGAAAGAGTGCAGGGAAGCTGTTTCCGTTATTAAGAGCGGTGAATTTGATACTTTTATTGCTGACATATTTTCATTTTTCTAATTTTCTATTTTTGTTTACCCATAATTTATCACGGATCGTGCAGCCATCCTAAACTAATATTAAAGTAGATGACGTGTATTGAAATATATAAAAGATATTAACGAAGTGTTAGATAAGTTATATTGAGTGTTTAAATAACTTTGTAATGAAGTGATTATTCTTAAGATACTACGCTCTTTGATGATATGAAGTATATTTTAGGGTCTCATCTATTTGTGCATGGTATCGCAGCAACACCAACACCACTACTAGAAGGTCTATGTGAGCATGTCAAAGCAAATAATTTTGGGAAAATAACCCTGCATCATATGCATTTGGAAGGACGTACGCCATGGTTAGCTCCAGATGTCAAAGGTCAACATTTCCTACCATTTTTTTTTTGCACTTTGATTGTAACATTTTTTTTGACATTTTCACTATTGCTGTTAGGGTTGTTTGTTCAAACCATAGCATTATAATTAATTTACCCTTTTAAAAATATCATCTTTGTCATTAACAATTTCATAGTATTTTAGATCGTATCCGTTCAAATTCCTTATTCACTGGACACAATCTAAGAGATGCTGTTAATGATGGTTTTATTTAATTACTTACCTTTTTATTTTATTGATCTTTTTTTACCTTTTTATTGATCTTTTTATGGATCTATTTACTATTGATAATATTTATATATTGCACCGATTAACCCGAGAAATAATCGGTTTTTTTCTTAGGAACAGCCGATTTTAATTCAATTTTTCTTCATGAAATTCCATTGTTATTTCGATCAGGAACGATTCATCTAAATGCCGCATTAATTACGGTTAGTCTAACGGCAAAATATTGCAGTCAACAATTTGTGTTTGTCAGTAATATTTGCTTCGGTGGGATTCATTGATGCATGAAGTGCTTCTGTAACTAAATTATTATGTGGTAAGATTTAATGCATAATTGAATTTGATTTTGAATTGACAATTTTTTTAGGTCTCACCACCTGATGCTAGAGGTTTTTGTACACTAGGAACCGGTGCGGACTCTACGCGTGCCGCGGTAACGTTAGCAGATTACGTCATCGGTTCATTTTATATTTAATAATCGTATTTATCTGGTTTATGATATATTTTAACAATCGTTTAAGTTTTTTTCTTAACTTTATTGTCAGCAAATTTTATGTAAGTAACAATACCGAAGAAATGTTTTATTTCTTTTTTGTTTAGCAATTTCCAATAAAAATATGCCACGCACATTCGGTGATACAGTGATCCATGAAAGTCACATTGATTTTATGGTTGAAAATGACTTTCCGTTGCATGAACGTAAATTTAGTGCAAAGCTCTCGGGAGTGGAAAAAAAAATTGGTGAATTAATTTCGAGTGAATTGGTTGCTAATGGTGCTACACTTCAAATGGGTGTGTTGCTTTTCCTGAATTCATCGATAAATTCCGTAGAATTGATAGCAATAAAGTAAAAATAGGAATATTCATTTTGTCAGAAAAAACTCGTTGCATTATTCGTCTGATATATTAAAATGTGTTCTTTTGCTATTGCAATATTTGCTGTATTATATTTACTTTAAATTTTACTTTCATTATATAAGCCTCACATGCTTATTTTAAAAAGAATTTAGTAAATTTTATCTTTAAAACTTTAGCATATTGTTGTCAGTACTGAACAGTGTTGCACGAGTTTCCTTATGTAATCAAATACGTGTAGCGTATTTTCGGTATTACAAAACTAGGGATTACATATAATAACACTATTGATAAATGAATTTGAGTCTTTATTTCTTCTTTCTTTTCACACACTATCTCGTAGTGTATTAAAGTAATAGTAATAAATGAATTGGAAAGGAATTGCTTCAGGAATTGGTGCTGTACCGGATGCTGTCTTGGATGCATTAGGTAATCATAAGGATCTTGGAATACATACGGAAATGTTCTCAGATGGTATTTTGAAGCTTGTCGAGTGTAATGCTATAACGAATGCTAAAAAAACTCTTCATCCTGGGAAAGTTAGTTTCTGTTGTAGTTTTTTTGAAATGAAAAGTCTTTTCTTTTGTAGCACTCATTCTTTTTTAGCTATGATCGATCGTTCGTTGATTTGTTCTTTACTAATTCTCATAAATAATATGCAAATGAGTGATTGCAGATGGTTGTTTCGTTTGTTTATGGTTCGAAAAGACTCTATTCCTTCCTACATGATAATCCATTCGTATTTTTTGGTGATGTTGCTTGGGTAAATGATCCATCGATCGTGAAAACTATGCCAAAAATGACTGCAATAAATTCAGCAGTAGAAGTTGATCTTACTGGGCAAGGTTCTCCTTCTTTCAACTATTTTATTTAATTTCAATTTTCTTTCTTAATTTGAAGTTCAAAATGTCTAGATGCATTGAAGATCCTTTTATTTGTTTGTGCTAAATGGGCGATCATATCGAAGTAAATGCAATCCCGAAGAAATCAATTTATTGATTAAGTTGCACTTATTTATCTTCTTTTTCCGGAAACTATTATAAGTAAGCCTTTTAATCTACTTAATTTACAGTTTCTTCTGATTCTGTTGGACGTCGATTACTTTCCGGTTTTGGTGGACAAGTAGATTTCATTCGAGGCTCAGCACTTAGTGTCGATGGCCTTGGAAAGCCGATCATTGCTCTTCCTTCATCAACGAAAAAAGGCGAATCGAAAATTGTTCCTTATCTCAATATGGTAATAAAAATCATCTTTTCTTTTTTAATGCATATAATTGAAATAAATCCAATAAATGATTTTTTTCAATTACAGGGGGCTGGAGTGGTAACATCACGGGCGCACGTACACTATGTGGTTACCGAATATGGCATAGCTCAATTATGGGGTAAAAATATGCGACAACGGGCATATGAACTAATAAAAATTTCACATCCAAGCCATCGAGAGAATTTGGAAAAAGCAGCATTCGAAAGAATGAAAGTGATGCCATCTTCGGACTGATTAAAAATCTCTTCACACATATCTTTATACTTCACACATATCTTCTATACTAGAAATTACAATAGATACTTATTATAGCTACCTATCACAGGTAACTAGCTACTTTCTTATAGAACTGAACAATCTGTACACTCAATGATTTGAGCACAGTGAGTACTCGGATCACATTTTGATTTCCATTCCAGTGAATTACTACTATGCGTGAAATGTACTGAATAAAAGTTTCTCGTTTTCATCCTACACTATCACTTTGCTGTTTTAGTTAAAAAACTGAAATTTATAAAGTTCGAACATTCGGAATAGATTTAATAACTTATTATTTAATTACGAAGACTTAGATATGGGAAGAAAAGTAAAAAATGAAGTGGAAGATTTGAAGTAAAAGTGAAATATCATAATGCCTGAAATAAATGGAATTGTAAAACTGGAAATTTTCCAATATGCATATTGTATATTGTCGGTTTCATGAAAGGAACTAATTGTGCATGTGAATATTGTGATTATCGTGTTATTAGGGCCTCATTTATTCTATCACTTTTGTGATAACAATAAACTATCCTTATAATGTTTATCAATCCCACCAATGACGTTATAATGGAACAACTGCGCGTTTTACTTCCCATCCAGTAATCATCCTACTTCCCAAAGCTTCTTATTCGACTACGTCCTTAACGGCTATCATTCGTGTCCTTTCCATCTTCATTAGTGATAAGCAATTGTGTTGTTAAGTCAACCATCTACTACACTGGCAATATACAACGGGTTACTTTACCTGTCATATCGCTGATTTCACGCTGATAATATTCATTTAAATGAGGTGAACATAGCAAGATCTAATGTTTACTTATGCATGCATTCCTCACAACAAACAATGTGTGACGTGTCATCCGTGATCTGTTCAAGTGTCTGTCATCAAATCTTTTGACCTGGTTAGACTACCATCAAATATTGCAATTAATAAGTTTATAAGTTTATAAGTTTACTTATAAGTTTATAAGATTAATAAGTTTATAAGTTTAAAAGTTTACAATTAATAAGTTTATAATGGTTTTTTTGACCTGAATTATTTTAAAACATTAATTTATTCATTTATTTTTTGAAGATATTGTAAAAAACGACGATCACTTTTCTTTCATTTTTCCATCACATCTAATGACAGGCAAAAAAATGTGACTTAAAATTTATGATAATTAATTATTTTGTAATCAATACATTAAGTGAATTCATTTCAGCGATCGATGATTGTTCTTATTGAAAGAATAATCTTTTTGCGCTCTGTCGAATTTTTGTGGTAATTTAGAATAATGGAACTTTGCGCATTGTTTAAAAGCTGTTTACTATTTGTGATCTGATCTTTCTCGTACAACTTTCATACATCCTTTTTTTTTATGTTTGTTTAATTCTCATTTAAATTTGTTTATGTTTATCTATTTGATTTTGAATCTTTCAAACTATATTATTTAAACTAACATTGAAGAGCATATTAATAAACAAACGACCAATTAATTACTGTGTTTTGAAAACTTCATTAGCAGTACATGACTGGACGTAGTGTTGTTCCACCGAATGGGTACCATTCTTATTCGTTGCTACAATTTTGTACACTCCCTGATCTTGCAATGTTGGATTCTGAAATAGATATTAGGAATCCATCGTAAAAGTGCACCAAATACTGACTGCCTCACATTTCTGTCAAATTTCATTCACAAAAAAAATATGAAACTGAATTTTATCAAATTTCTGAGAGTTAGAATTTGACATGAAATATGTTAAATTCTTCCTCTTTTTTTGTTTACTTTGCAAATTTGACAATTTTCGAATGCTTAATCGGTTGTTTACAAAAAAAAAGCTAATTAGGTAAACTAATCTCTGTGAGGATAATTTATAAATTTTTCAAAAATCCGAATATTTATATAAACAGTAAGTGACCTTCATTATCATCGTGCATGTCCATTTGCCAACCATTTTTTTTATTTTCATTATATGTCGATCATCGTTTAATTCTTTGTCCTATCATGAAAAGATACAAAACAATTAAGTAATTGAGCTTAATGATCTTCAAATGCTTTTTTGCTTGGAAAAAAATCAATAGAATCGATTAAAAATTTTTTTGGTAGCAAAAAAGCAATTACATAAAAGCCTAAAATTTTTTCATCAGTAAAAAATTACTTTAAAAAACCACTGTATCGTTGGTTCAGGATTAGCATTACACATACATTCGAACAGTACACTACCATCGGGCTTATTAATTATTGAAGGTGCCTTCTCGAAGAATGGCGCAAGGCTCATTACTTTATTATTAATTAGCTAAAATAACACTTATAACGAATTTCAAATTAAATTATTAAAATAATTTAAATTTTCAGTAAATGAGGAAAGAGTAAAGTAAAAGAAAATGCGATTTCAGCGAAAGTGTGTTTGGAGAAGATGCTATGAGTTTTGTTCGGAAACATTTAGCAAAAACAACTTTTCCTTTGTACACACACACAATGCAGTAAAGCTTCCGCAAAAACAAAATAAAAAAAAAACAAAAACTTTAAAAAAAACTGAAATCGAAAAAGAATTAAAATTGTATGTAATCCCTTTCTTCCCCAATTTTTCAGGCTAAGAGATGTAGTAAAATATGAAATACCAAAAAGAATAGTATCATAAAACGAACAAACTTGTTAAAAGTGCAGGATGAAGCGGTAATTGCTTTAAAGTACTAATATCAATTAGCGTATTAGTTAAGTAATTATAACTGATCAGAAGACAGAAAGTAAGGTGAAACTAATGAAAACGTTAATTAATCATCAAACTCTATGCGTAAATAACTTTTCATTCATCTTATCAATCATATTTTACAGTTTAGACTTTTGATCGATTTACACTTAGCTAATTAACATCATACGACACTGTTTAATTTTGTTATCATTTATGATGAATGATTGATTGATTTCAAATTGATTACAATCATTGTATTAATTTTTATTCACATTTTTGATATGATAATTAATTGTTTTGTGCTTTTTTAAATTAAAATTCAATCAAATAGTTCATTAGCTATTTTTAGTTCACGGAATAATTATATAAGCTAATGAACAGTTGGAAAATTAAAATTTAGTAGCTAAAAATAAACAACTGAAATTGCTGAAAGCAAATTTTTTATATACTTAACATGAACTAATAGATAGATAGATGTGATAAGATAAGAACAGCTGTTCTCGTTGTAAAGTAAATCGTTTGATACACTTAGAAAAGTTTTCTGTTGAAAATGAATAAAGTTTATTTCACTGAACAATTTCAATTACAACATATTTTCTGACGTATAAAAGTTGTATGATCGTTTTGTGCACACTGAAAATTTGAACTTTCAACTTACGCATGTGCTAGCAATTACACGTAGAGCCAATCGTTTCATGGCTTTCAATTTTCAACCTGTCTAATTTCATTCATGCAAATTAATAAGTTTCAATTAATTTAATCGAATAGAATTTGTTATATTTCAAAAATGCATTATGCATCACTTCTATACATCGAATCTCTTGCACTTTATTATCATTTTTAAATTTTAAATTTGCAGAAAAAAAAATTAAGACATCATATTGTTAATAATAATTGCAACAGTAATGGATCATAATGTTTCGAAAAGCGAAACATTACAGATTGCATTGATCGTATCATTTTAATATATTATTTTAGGAAGAGATTATTGTATAATTCATTTCTATAAAACTTTTCATCACATCCTATCAGATAATATCTAATCAAAGATCAAAATTACACTAAAAACTTAATAATACAATTAAATTTATTTTTTTTATTTAAATTTATTTTTTAATACATTTAAATACATTTAAATTTATTTTTTTTTGACATTACAAAATTATAGTACTGAAAATGTTTCCTCTTATGCAATAGACAATATATGATGTAATATGATCGAACATACTGTTGCATAAATTTTTACTATTTAAAAAAAAGATAAGTTGAGCTATTTAAGGTATAATAATATTCAGACTTGAAATAAATACATAATGTGTTAGAAATAATGATGGAGAAAAACCGGTTCTCCGGTTTCCTCACTGTTAATGGACAAATGAACTGAATCAATGATACATACATTGTTCAAAGTTTTGTGCATTAGTGCAACTGGTTTTTTTTTCTTGATAAAATCATGACGATAATTTAGTGCGGTAATGCTTTTAGAAATATAAAAGACATTACCCACTACTTTCCATTGTTGTAACTCTTACAACAACGATGATAATTTTGATCGTTTTCACCCCAAAAGAATTAGCTAAAGATAATACCATATTCTTTGTAATTACTATTTCTATCATTAAATAATCATTATTTGTATGATTTGATAAGATAGGTACTATCGGTGTAATTTGTTAATTATTTAATAAATGTTGTGCTACAATTAGTATTTTTATATAACTTAGGTATTTATTATTTCTACGAAATACTTTTCACTTTGTATAATTTACTCAATTCATACAAAAGGAAAATTCTTCGTTTCTTTTTGCTTTTATTGAAATTAATTTTAAATCCTTCAAGTAGTCATTTTATTTATTGCATATTAATTACTTTTAGAATAATAATTTTTAAAAATTAATTTTTTTTTTGTTGAAAGGAAGAAAATGACGAAAAGCGTGGGTGTATCGTCAATGGATATTCTATTAATAAATCGAACGTTGCTGGCTATTGGCGGTGCCTTACTTCCCGGTATTGCGTGTTGCATGTGTATTGCGTATATTTATGCTTTTGAATATCATCGAGTGGAGCAATCCATTGTTCCGGTTTGCCCCGACAATCTCAAGTAACGTCAAATTTCTCGTTTCATTTTTAAATGATTAAATATTTTAGTGAAAAAAAAATAATTCTTAAAATGCATGTGTGTGTGGTGTGTGTGTGTGTGGTGTGTGTGTGTGTGTGTGTGTGTGTGTGTGTGTGTGTATCATTGTTGATTGTAGTTAACTAATGTCATTGAAAAAAATTTTTCTTTTAAAAAATACCCGAAGGCCTTGTTTTTTTTCTTTGACAATTAAATTGTTCACTTTTACGGTTGCAGTGCACTTCCACCGATAAGTTATATCATTGGAATATGGGAACCTACTCGAACAGCATGGCTTTGTGTATTGTTCATTAACTTCCCTATTAGGCTAATCTATCCATTTGTAAGTTAAAATGGCAACACTTATACTTTTCTTCTTTTTTCTTTTCATTAAAATTTTAAAATGAAATTTTATAAGTTTAGATTTTAATGGATGCATTCGTTCTTAGCAATTATTGCAACTTTTTTTTTCTCACTTTGCACTGTTAGTGGTGGCGACTTAAGAAACGAATAATTGAAAATATATTCTTAACAATCAACTTAGACAATTTTCATTGAAATTTTAAAATGAAAATTTTTTTTTGTACTTAATTTGCATATCGGTAATACAATTACAGTTCTACAATTACCTCTACAAAACGAGCAACACAATCCATGCAGCATCGTTGTGGTACAAAATTTTGAATCAATTCCTTACGATTTCACTATTTCTGGAAGCAATTGCAGTTGTAGTAGCGACAGTATTTGATGTTATTTCAAGTTTTTGTAAGTCTTAAAGAAAGATTTTTTTTTCTTCCATTTCAAACAATGCGTAATTTGCCTGAAATTATAAAATAGCAAACAGAAGAAAACGAAAGGAATAAGAAAAAAAGTTCGTAGTCGTCGAACTTCAAGTTCAGAAAAAAAATAATTCCTTAGCAATGAATGTATTTTAAATAATAATTCAATTATTCAACGACATTTGCGCGTATTTAATTAAAATACTTTTATTTTTTTTACTAATTAATTAATATTTAAAGTATTTGAAATAATTGCGCTCTCATAATGTAATTTTCTAAAATAATTTTTTTCATCAAAACCATATTTAATTTAGTTGAAAAAACAATTAAGCATCATTTCCACTAAAAAAAAAGCTCAAATTCCTTTATTATTATTGTTATCATTATCATTATCATTACCATTATCATTATTATTGTTATTATCATGATTATAAATAGGAAATTTAAATAATTACTCTGATAGTTGAAATTTCTTTTTTTTACATTTGTGTGTAACAGATGTTCATGCAACGATATTTGGTGTATGGCTGATAGCACTCTGTTTCAATATGCTTGCAACAATTTTGCTTTATTATTTTTCTGGTGAAAGTAAAAATTCCAAAAGGGTATGTTATACATTTTACATTAAATTTTAATTAAATAATTAAATTGTTGTGTTTTATAAATAATCCATGCAATGAGAACGATAATTTTGTGTGAAAAATAAAAATTTTTATAAAATTCTAGTTGTATAACTCAAAATTTCTTGTTTTGCTATTAAAATTTTCTCAAAATTAAAAGTATTTTAATTTGAGGTACGAAATGCAAAAGTAAACGTTTCAAATTGTAAATTGAAATTCATAGTCGCTTAATTGAATTGAATTTTCAGCCTAGCTGGTTATTTCATTTAAAATTGCTACTCTTTGCAGTAGCACTTACATTATCACTTTCCATGCCTTTTACTTATCTTTACGCAACTTCTAAATGTCATCAATTCAGTATGTTTTTTTTGTTTTAAAAGTAAATTCATTCAGTTGACAATTTCAAATTTAAATATTTCATTCATTTTATCTTATTTGAAATTGATGTAAAGTATGCGCAAGTAGTGTGACCCTTACGTCAATCAATGAACTTTGCTTATTTATGGTACTTGTCGTAAATTCAATTTTATTTCAGTATATTCAATATTTTCAATATCCGAATATATATTGGTGCCAATTAATTCGATCTTTCATTCGTTGATTTATTGGGATTGCTCAAATCTATCAGTTAAGCTAACGGGTGATCATTTTCAACCTCTTATTGCGCAAACAATAAACTTCACAGCACTTTATGTTTAGCAAAATTTTTTGAAATTTTCAATTCCGTTTGTTAGTTGCAATCGATAATAAAACATTGTGTCGTTGTTCAGAAACTTAAATTATCACTTTTTTTTTCTGAGCGAAATAAAATTAAATGACCAAAGTTAAACGATCAAAAATTCGATGCTAACAATTTTCATCGTTTTCGTATTGAATAGCTGCAAGCAATGTTAGGCTTATTAAAAATATGCAATAAACGAAAGCTTAAATTTTTTTTTTGCTATCTCTTTCGATATTCATTTTAATTTCTACTGCATTTATAAAATTTCAATTTGAAAAGAGACTTCAATCAATCACATCAAAGTTTAAAAATCATCAAACGTTTAAGAGAAACTGATTCATCATCAATAACTAACCTCTACTGCTAGGTGAAAAGAATAATGAAATTCTCAAGAAATGAAAAATTAACAATTTCAAAAAACTAATGAATATTTTAAATTTAATAATTTAGTGCTCAAAAATGACATCAACAACTATTTTTTTTTAAAATTATTTCCAATCGATTAATTAATCGTTTGTTTATTTCACTTTAATTTTTCAGGAATTAATAAGTGAAATTTGGCTAAATTAATGGAAAGTGTGGAATTACTTTAATAAGACTTCCTCTACCAGTGGTCACTGTGTTCGTTATCATTTTGAAAATGTTGTTTTTTTGTTCCTTTTTTTAAACAAATAAAAATATTGGAATAGAAAAATGAAATCTGTCATTTTCAGTTTTCATTGAAGAAAAAAAGCTTGATATCAGTGAATTAATCACTGATAACAGGTTGGCATTACATGAAAAATAGGACGATTAGAGAAATGAATATCACAGTAATATGTCCAAAATTCTAAAAGGTAAATCAATGCAAGGAGATTTTACAGAGAGAGAGAGAGAGCTGTGTTACCATCATTTTTAATTCATTGATTAGAAGGACTGACAGTTCCACCGATTCTTTAAAGAACAAAAAAAGAGGAATTAGGATGGAAGGGATGTTTAGAAATTAAATGACTTTGTAATGAACACATTTCAGTATGAGCAATAATTCATGCTAATCATTTTAGGCTTTCAGCAATGTAATAACCAAATTGGTTCTTTTATTTTTTTCATTGAAACATATCTGTCTTGTTGTACTATTTATATGTAAAGCATCGATTTAATTGATGTTGAAAAAAAAAGAATTGCAGTGCTTTCAATTAATAAATTCATTTTATTTCTTATTTATGGAAGTATTAAAAGTGTTGCAGGGAATGCTCATTCATAGCTATCATATCATAGCTTACACCTTATGAGAAATTAACAAAGTATAAATACTTATTAAATACCTTATGAGAAATTAACCTAATAATGTTTTATGCATAAGAAAAATGTAATTAGTAAATGGTGATAATTATAAAATGAATGATTTCACAACTAACATATTTAACATCGATGAGAATTTTCCAATGAAATTTGACTAGCACAATTATCAGTGCATTAGTTACGTGGAATGGATATCATATCATTTCAGTCATATGCAACATTCCTTCAATTCATCCACAAAATTAATTGTGGAATAATTACAGTGAACGGAAAAAGCAAAATATGCTATCTACCAGTTGATAAGGTCGTGTCGTATCATTCAGTTCTGCCTTGTGGAATGGCTATTATTAGAGAAGTAGAAGAGAGAGAGAGAGAGAAGTAGGATTATGATGATTTTTAAAATGTTTAAAAAGCTAAAAAGTGTTCATCAATGTTAACATAAGATAAATTTGATTACCTGATAAATGATAGGAATAGAACTGTTGCTGAATGTTGTAGATGTGAACTTTCTAAAAGGAATACAAAAAGGATTTATCATTTGGTATTGAATAAATTATACATTAATAATCAATATGATCGAGAAATTCTTAATGATATCATCCCATTGCTTGACTTTCTCAGATATGATAAAAGAAGAGCATTTGATTTAAGCATTGTATAATTATCATCCTAAATAATCAATCTATCGTTTCAGGTAGCGTCACGTCACACAATTCTCCTGTACTAGAAATGATCTTACT
The DNA here is from genome assembly GCA_013365375.1 of Litomosoides brasiliensis. Taxonomy (NCBI): domain Eukaryota; kingdom Metazoa; phylum Nematoda; class Chromadorea; order Rhabditida; family Onchocercidae; genus Litomosoides; species Litomosoides brasiliensis. The sequence continues at coordinate 53,351 of JABVXW010000143.1, read as the reverse complement.
CCTTGTTGCATGTAACACTAATATTGCTTAATTAGTATTGCATGTAATTAGTTAATATTTCAACTTTAAACTTGTGACGATTAAAATAATTGACATTTATAATGAGTAATAGTGCATTTTGCCGAAATTAAGGTCAAGCACTCTAAAAGTCTTCAAAAAAAACGAGGAAGAATGAGCGGTGTTGTTGAGTGAAGTTCGATTCCGATCGCCCGCACTGCTAGAAAACGACAAAACAAAAACAAAAAGTGCAAATTTTGCAACATTTCCTAAAAGACACATGCAATTATCGCAACATTCCTTCGATACATCGCTAATTTGTGTAAGCACAACTCATTTTCTTACTTCTCTCTCTCCCTCTCTCTCTCTCTCTCTTTTTAGGAAAGGAAGAGAAATTAATTAAGAATGCTGGAAGAGCAGAATTCATCGTTATCATCATTTTTACTTTACAATGATAACAACAATTGGTGTAATTTTTGCTCGATTAAAATATTTGCTTGGAATATTTGCTCGTACAACACACAGTTTATCTGAGGCGCAGTCTCTTTTTGAAGATTAAAAATTACATTTTCATTTTGCACAATTTAAATTATATCACTTTTGCTGTAACATTTTACTTTTTACGTGTGCTGAAAGTATAATTAGCAACGTAGGTGGCCTTTTCATTTTTTTCATTCAAATATGTTGCGCACGTAGCTGCTCCAACTGTTACTAACATTTTTTTTTGTTCGCTTTGAATCTTCCGATATTGATGTTTAGATATTACGGTTATTTCAGGCACTTTTTGAGTGAAAGAATTTTTGCCTGTCCTGATGTGCCTGAAATCACCGATCTTACCGGAAAGTATACAAATGACATAACTATTCTTATTAATTTATTCACACTGTTCACTGATAATTTTAAGAGTTATTTGATAAAAATTTTGTTTTTAAAAAAAAAAGAATTTGATGTTAAATAATTTAGCGATAATTTCATCCAATAATTGATATTTCAATTAGTTTCTCGTACTACACAAGTTGCACGAACAAAAATGAAATATTTAAGTGAAAAATTAGTGATAAAGTTAATAATTTTAATAATTAATAACAATGATATCAAATTATCAACATATCACAAATAGTTAACAAATAATCAATCTGTCGAAATTAACTGATACCAAAATATCAGTTAATAATATTAACTGATAGCAACAAACCTTCTCTTTCTTTCATTTTTTTTTTCTTTCTTCCTTCTCATATTATCTATCAGTTACTTTTTTTCTTTTGAAATAATCAAAATTTCAAACATTTAACAACAAATTAAGTAGTACTTATAACTTACTCATCTCATTTAAAGTAATTTTAATAGTTCCAACTTATTTAACTTAGCATTTTGATAATTCTCTCATTATTTGTTGCTGTTGGTTGCCTCTTATCATCCCGCAATATCAGGGAAATCCCCCGATATGATAGTATCAGAGTGAAAAGGAATGAATAGAATGGAAGGGAGTGAGGAGGGACAGGGAAAGGGTATATATGTTCGTGTGTGGTCTCCTCTCTTCTTCTTCCTATCCGACGATCATCATACTTTCCTTTCTTATTTTTTCCGCCCATCCTTCTTTCAATCGGCTCCTTTTTCAACAAATATTTTTCCAGACATTTTTTTTTTGGAACGTAAAATTTTTTTTTTTTTGCATTCTTAATTTTCCCATATTTGCTTAGATGAATTTTGCGCGTTTTGTTTTTTTCTTTGCTATGCAAGAAACATTAAAGGATAAAATTGTAAATTTTTGCATAATTTTTGCAATAATTTAAATTGCTAATAATAAAGTATTTTCTCGAATATTCCTTACTTACTTTTTAGTTCTTCCATTTTGAGAAATATTTAATTGCAATATTACATATACTTAATTTTAGGAATATTTAAGAATAAAATAGTCTAATGACTATTCTTCCCTCCATTGACTTAACTTAATCATTTAAATTATTTAGTTTCATTTTTCTCCAACTCAAATAATAATATAAAACGAAATGATAATTAATTATTTATACATTAGCGCTAAAATAAAAATTTCAAAAAGAATGTCAAAATGCTCGTTTTAAAATTATTGCACTTTTGATAATTTTAAATTATTTCAAATTATTTAACAGTAATACTCAGGAATACTTGTGTGAGAGGACAGTACTTTGTTTCTTACTAAAGTTTGTTGAATGCATACTTGTTAGGGCATAATTTCAACATCAAAGCTTTTTCCTTTCCAAATTTCTCAACTGATAATTTAAATAAATTATCAGATCAACCAATGTATGTTAGAGCCATCTCTAACTATTATTAAATGATTATAATTAGAAGAATTAATGGCGAATGCTTAAAAGGCATTGTAAAAAATGTTAAAAATTTAATTTAAATTATTTGAAAATCTTTTTTTAAATTAAGGCACTGATGGTAGCGAGGGGTTCTTCTGTTCTGTTTTTTTATTTTTTTTTAAAATGTAAATTTAAGTTTAATTAGAAATGTTAACGAAATATTATTTTCAGTGATTGGAATGAATTTTTTGGATGGAAGAATGAATCGATGTAAATGTATGTCTTCTTCCTCTTCCTCTTCCTCTTCCTATCAGTCAGTTTTATAAACAGAAATTAACTTTTTGAAAATATTTATGTGAGAGGAGGGTGGGTGAAATTTAGCAATGCTATTCTTTTAATTTTATTACAAATTTCAAATAATGTTATTCTTGGGAATTTTTCATTTAATTTATTAATTAAATATTTATTTACATAATTTTATTGAGTAATTTATTTGAATGAAAAAGATGTATATAATATTTGAAGTAGTTATTTAAAATAGCCTATTATAGGAATAGTTTTTAATTAATTGAAAAATATGTATGAAATTAAATGTGTCAAAAAAAATTGTTGCAAAAGATGGAAGTGCAAAATTCCAATGAGAATTTAAGAATTTAAAAATAAAAATGTTAATTCTGTTATTTAGATTTAAGAACACATATATATATTTAATATGTATTCATGTTGTTAGAAGGAAAAAAAAGCGTACGTAAAATACGTAACCGAAACAAACGAAAAAATACAATTTTTACAGAAAAAAAAATGTAAATTCCTTTTACTTTTTAAATTCACTAAAAATTATTTTTTTTTCTTGTATTAATTAATTTAAATATTATAAATTTTTTTTTGGTATATTAAAGATAAAAAAAAATGGAAATTAGAAAAAAGGAATTGATAAATTCCTATTGATTGATGAAAATTTTCACAAAACAATTCAATATAAATATAAATAGAAAAATTATTAAAATTTAAATTTTATTTATTAATTTATTATATAAAAGGAAAAAAAGCAAAGGTAAGTGGAAAATTGATTAGTGAAAATTAAGTATTTATCAATCGTTTTTTTTCCATTTTGAATTTAATAATGAAATGATAGATATGTGTAGGTGTGGATACCTGAAGAGGTTGATTGATTTTTTTTATTCGCTGCGTTGAATGTATGAGATGAGATGCCTTCATTGGAAATAGAAAGGTTGTGAGGTATAATGCGATTACTGTCGTTATCAATGCCAAACTGTTCGATACCCATTGAACGTCGTGTGGGGCCTTCAACATTCATTTGGAACAAACATTTTCAAAAAAAAAAAAGGAAGAAAGAAAGAAAAAAGCTTTGCATATATAAACAGAGAAGAAGAAAAGAAGCAAACACACACAGAGAGAGAGAGAGAGACATATATCGTAATTGAACATTTAAAGGGAAACAATCAAAGACAGTAGTAACAACAAAAGAGGAATAAATAAAAATAAAAAAAAAAGGGGGAGGAAGGACGAAAATGAGGTGAAGGGAAGAAGGATACATACGGAAATGAACCTTTGCAATTACCATTTTCATGCCGATAGGATAGACCGATAAAACAAAGGAAAAGAACGGGCCTTCTATTTCAAAGGCCACACACATACAATGTACATATCCACACACACACACACACACACACACACACACACACACACACACACACACACACACACACACACATACACACACACACACACACACACACACACACACACAAAGACAGACTCATTTTGTAAATAGAAAAATTTTGATGAAACCTTTTTCATTTCTAATTTCACAATGGGAATTATTACATGAAAAATATAAGAGAAGGAGAAAGAGAAACAGAGAGGAAAAGGAAAATGAGGAGGAGGAGGAGGAGGATATCTTTTAAAGTAAAAAGAAAATTTTTCAACAAAACAAAATTGTTTTTGTTAATGATAACTGAATTGTATGAGTAAGCAGCAATATATGTGTTGTGGAATAGCGCTCCATCCACTCCTCAAATTTTTTTCTCTTTTTTATCCCAACAATCCTTATGGATAAGAAGTGAGGAGCACTTGGTGTGTGCTCTTATCAGAACGATGTGAAATCAAAAATGAACAGCGCAAGGAAATTTTCTTCATTTCAAATGGTGCAAGTAAAACGGATAGATCGAAATTTCAGGTGTCATTTCCGCTCAAAAAAAATTCTTTATATTCAAATTGCATCAATTAAAACAGACAAAATAATAAATCAACAATGGAAGAGTTACGTGAAAATATGATGAATTCCATTCGCTTCATCTAATGGATTATAGCTGAAAGAATTTAAATATAATATTAGCTGTCAAGTGATATTGTTACATTTACATCAAAGCAAAACATCATACCTTTTCAATTAAACCACCAAAAATTAATAGCTACTTAATTTGAAAAGCAAAGTTCCACGCCTAGTCTTTACACTTTCCAGAAAATACTTCTTACTTATTCATTGAAGAAGTTTACAGATCACTAGGATAGATGCATTTTATGATCAATTGAAATTGAATGAAAAGAAGAAATGGAATTTTTATTCATTCGAAATAAATATTTATTTGTGATGTGATGGGAAAAAAAAGGGAATTTTGGGTAACTTTTTGCAAATTTTTCTAAATTGCAAATTTTCGCTTTTCATTGTCACTCAACAGGTCTGAAGATATTTTTACAAGAATTGAATCATTTTATAAAATGAAAATTTAAAAGGACAAAAAAAATTCAGGTGAAATTTCAGTGACTGAAAGGAAGAGAGAGAGAGAGAGGGAGAGAGAGCGAAGAATACCTTTGCAAAGTTTCCGGAAGAGATGACAGGTATGTAGCAATGTAACTTGACATGTAAGGAATTGTCCAAACGACTAATACTGCTATTTGACAAAATATTTTTATTTTTATTTCTTTGAAACTTTAAACTCTGATCTATAAGAATTGCAAAAATTATTTCAATAGCATTTATCAGAGTGAGATAGTAAAATATTCCAAATTATTGCAACACATCTACGACTTTGCTCGTCATCAATAAATAATCGTTTACCGGTTGACTTAACTTTTTCAAAATTTAATTAATTATTGTAATGCACAAAATAATTGCATATGATGCTTTGTTAATGTGAGAAAAAAATTCTCATAGAAAAGGAAGAGGAGATAGATGGTATTCAGAGAGTAATCACAAATAATACTTCCGCACATTAATTATCACCGAATCCTAATGCACTGCCTATTTTCTTCTCTCTTCAAACTAAATTTGCATAATCGTTGTGCATATCCATTCATCTAACAACTTCCGACAAAATTTATTCATCAAACGATCCTTTGTACTTTAACTTATTTACATGTAACACATACAATTCATTTGTTCACTTATACAGTATAAGCTTCGTTTTTTTTTCTCTCCCACAAACATACTATTTCAATTGCAGGCATTTCAATCCATAAGACTGATAATTGCAGTAGTTGTTCATTTGAGATTTAAGATGCATTTTGCTCCTTCTGAAATATACTAAAATAATTTTGAAATATACTAAAATTGAAATATACTAAAATTCTGAAATATACTAACATAATTTTGCATGCAACACTGTACATCAAATCATTTCGGATGAGGACGAAACTGATAAGCGTAATTAATTGTATTATCTTACCTTTTGTTGTAAACAATGAATTTAATTGATAAACAACAACAATTTGTTTGCTCTGAAAATTACAACAAAAAAATTTACTGAGAGGTAAATATTTTCAGCAGTACAATAATTTTGTTCATTTTTTCAAGCATTGATAGCAGAAGAAGCCACGTCGACTCTTCTACTTTACATCACATACAACAGCTGAAGGCATTAGTGAAAGAAAACAAAAGTAATTAGCATTTATAAATTTAGCAGTAATTTATATTTAGATATATAAATAGATGAAAGTAAATGTGTTTAGGCCTTTGGATTATAAATATCTCTGTGATTGTGTATACCTATTGATGAGAATATTTAACATTGTGCCTTTATTATCGCCTTTTATCATCCTCATCATCACCATCAACTTCATCATCAAATGTTACATGATGATCGTGTTGCAGGAAGAGAGCAGGGACACAGTCAGGAAAACTGACTGCATCGAAGCAACTTCAAAGGCACACCGTTGGGGGTGGTCGTTCCAGTTTCATTTTTGTTTTGAGGCGGAGCTGCAGCTTCCCTTTAATCATTTCATTCTTCGTCACCATCATTCCCGCTTTCAATATACCCAGCCTGATATCATTCCTGAAGTTCATAATTCACAACCTATTGCTACCGGAAGGAATGAAATACCTGTGAATTTTTCACATCCTCAATCATTCAGCCAGCTATAATACTATCTCCTCTCTGTGCTACAAATCATACTGCTCCCAATTTGATGAACTTTTTCCTACAACGAATTTCATTTCCAATATTATTCTCGCTCATTTTGCAACACTGACTGTTTTTCCTTTTTTGTTTCCTGTTTTTTCTCCTTGTAACAGTGAAGCCGAATAGTCCTCGAAACACACTACCTGTTCATTGATGGACGAAAAGGAGAATAATCAAAGTTAGTCGGCAGGAAACTGCAACATTTTGCAACTCTGAACTATTCAGTAATGTACTACTAATACTCGTAGCAGTAACAATAACAATAAGAGTAATAATAATAACAATACTTGTTCTGGCAAAGAAACGATTTCAGAGAAGGAATAACAAAAGTAATTATAGGAATAATCAATCTTATCATGAAACGTGTAAATTATCTCGTCAGCATTTCAAAGTAAATGCGTCATACTATAATTTCATTCTAACTTCTAATTTTAATAGCTAAAAAAAAATTAGAATGAAAATTTCCATGCAAAATTCAAATATTTTCTATCTTTTATCTTCCTCTATCGTTACAAATTTCTAGCTAATTCGTTCAAATATTTCATCAAATGCTACTAAATTAATTAGCTAAAAAAAATTATTACAATCTTGCATTTAGCTTCTTTAAAAAAGAAAACAAAATTGACGCTCTGATTGATTTAATGCAAAATTTAAATTAACTTCATTAAGATAAAAAGATGAAAAGTACTTTCTCGCTACTGTACGATAATTATTAATGTTACTACCTGATATCTTATTATATCATCATTTATTTTTACATCATCTAATGAGCTAAAAGTTTCAGAAGTATAGAGTTTTAGTATTATTCAGAATCCGATATAGTAAGCTCTAATGCTTGGAATGATTCGGAATCCAATACGGTATTCAAAAATGTGAAACGTCTTTTCGGATACAGTTATCCTTTTAATCATTTAATCTCCTCAAATTTGCAAATCCTAGTAACATTACAGTTTCCCACTTTAAAAGAGATTTAAAAAGAAAAAAAAACGCATCCTCAAGGGAAATATGGAATGAAATTGTTATCGTATCCAAACTTAAGTTCAGTTTATAACTTTACCATTCCTACTTCATTCACTCATTGCAGTAACGATCCCTTCCTTTCTTAGCAATCTCTATGCCAAAGTATGTTCAGCCTGATATGTTGATTTTCTCGCTTTTAAGTGCATAAAATTGAGTAATTCAGTACGAACGATAATTTCAATTTGATAAAAGTTTAGATGCAAAATTCAGAATGAAAATTTATCATTTCATATTACCTTTTAAAGACTCCAATCTTACCTTACACTTAGTAGCAGTTGAATTTTTTTTTCCTAAAATAGTTTAGAATGCTTAGTTTTACTGAATTTCTCTTTTTAGTCAAAATTTTTTCCGCTTTTTTTTTTCTTTGCTCATTCATAAATCATGCAATATCCAATGGCTGTAAGTGGAACGCTCTTGCTTTTCCCAGTTAAATAAGGTGATCCATAAATATCAGCTAGCATTGTGCCAAGAATTTATGATCGGCCAATTCAAAACAAAGTTGATTTACATCTGTCACAACGGATTTTATTTTTTTTTTTTGCCAATGGCGGTTCCTTTGTCAAGTCTATTTTACTCGTTGCTATGACCACAAAAATAAACGACACCATACATGCATTTGTATTTGTGAAGAAATGGAAGAATAGAATTGCCACACTGAAAATTATCTATCATTTTCAATCAAAACAAAACTACTGACTGTAAATAGGGGAGAGATGTACAGTTTGATTGGAAATTTCAAAATAGCATGAAAAATTTTGCCCATTCATTTCAATGATAATTGATAAAAGAGGTGATAGTATTAATGGAAGGTATTATGAATCTCAATCGTTTTGCTATATTTTTGAATTATTCATTTCATTTCAAACTTTTTTTCTTAGTTCTTTTTTTGCAAACATTAACAACAAGAAAGTATGTGAATAGCTGAATAAACTGAAATGAAACCAAATTTGAATTGTAACAAATCGTTTGAGCGTTTGAACTATCGGAAAAAAATCGTTTTTTTTTTTAGATAAAATTGAACAATGCATTTAAAGTGAAAGATGAAACATATGATTTAATGTCACTCTCTTTCGTTCTTATTTTATTTCTAGCTGAAAAGGGTAGAATGATCGAAGTGATGGCGGAAAAAGAAAGAAATTGAACATTGTAACTTTTGCTTGCACGTCAAATTACAAATAAAAAGAAAATAAAATCAAAATTGAATACAAATCGTTTTTTTTTTTGAATTCAATTGAATCGCTTATTTATGGCTGTCTGTATCGCTTGCTTTTTTAGATGAATCTTTTGTTGGAGTGTTAATAGAAAACTACATACAATACATTATTATTATTATTATGTAAGAATTGAGTGAATTTAAAATAACTGTTAATTTCTCCTGCATTTGAAATATAAAAACCTAAAACAGTTGTAGTCATTGTAGTTAAACTTAAAAAAACTTAAAACTCATTAAACTTAAAACAGTCATAGTCATTTAAAAACTAGTCATTGTAGTAGAACAGATATAGTTGATAAGTATCAAATATGTTAAAAATATTTTTTTTTTAAGAAAACATACATTTATTAACCAATTTAATGGATTTAAATTTTTGTTAAAAAAAGGAGAATGTGATACAATTATTTCAGGTACATCACCAAGGAGTAGTGGGAATAGTAGTTCCGGTTGTTACTCATCGTGTAGCACACCGGAAGAAGTTGACGTTGTCGCTTTTACACCTCGTCCGCAACCGGTGAATGAAGATGATCAGAAGCGTTACTTTTGTCAACGATGTCTAAATCACGCTGAGGAACATCCTCGAAAAGGGCACAAACCTTTTTGCCAGCACGTTATCGACGTTTATTTTCGTTTCTCTTTTTCTAACCTTTTCCATTAAGTTCATTTGAGGAAACTAGAAATTTACGGAATTGAAACTACGGAATTATTTATTTTTCTGTCACTTTCAAGCTGTCTTTACCACCGAATTCAACACTTTTACCGTTGAATTCAATTCCTAAATTTATATAATATTGAAAATTATTCAAGTTAATAATTCTCACATCTATAAACTCGTTTTTAAATGTAACTTTTAAGTAAACTTATTATAGTTCATTGTAGAATTATCGCGTTATTCATTTATTACTATCATATCATCCCGTAATATCATTCATTTATCATTATCATATCATCCTGGTATCATGTTCAAAACATCCCTCATTCAGCACAACTTCACTCATCATGCATCAATTTTCTGTGTCATATTATCTTCTCAGGAAAATTTTTAAATATTAAAAAAAATTAATTTCACAAACAAAAAAAAATTTTGAAATTAATAGAAGTAAATAAATAGATATGTTGTGAAATTTAATTTCATTTAAAGTAAACAACAAATAGTTTCATTCAGATATGCGAACTGTGAATGTGCCGACTGTCATATGGTGGAAGAGCGACGACGATTGAATAATATGTTAAGTTTGAGACGACTGGATCCCAATCACGCAGCAAATCGTTCAACAACGGGTAAGAAGATACGGGACCCGAAGTGCGCATTGTGTTCCGCACATGGCAATAAACAACCGCTCAGAGGACACAAAAAAGCGCAGTGTCCATTTCTGAAGTGCGGATGTCATCTGGTTCGTCTCTTCTACCACCCATCTATTTTATTATTCATAATGAAATATCAGTAGCTAAATGCAAAAGGAAAGGAAGAGAGAGAGCAGTAACGTTTATCAAGCAGCTAATTCAATGCAATCTCTTAAATTGAAATTTAAACAAAAAAAAAACAACAACAACAACGACGACGACATTAACATTTAGTTTTAAATTTATTTTATGAATTTAAATTAAAAATCGAGATAAACTTGGAGATTTATTCAAAATTTGCAAAATGAGATAAGAGGAATTAGAGTTTTTAATGTGTGTTGCAATTAGAAGATACAGTGATTGAATTCTACAAATTTTTCATTTCATTTTTGATTTTTCTATCTCATTTCCCAGTTTTAGAATTATTTAGTGTTTAAGCGTATGGATTTGAAAGGCGTGAAGAGACGATGAATTTGAAAATTACTTTTAGTGTGGTTTGGTTGAAAATCGTCGGACGCTAATGGCTCGTCAAATAAAACTACGACGAGATCAACAAAAGCAGCGGAAAGCTCAGCTTAATGCTTCTGGTGCCGCTACAACAACAACAACAGCAGCAGCAACAACAACAACAACAACAACAACAACGACAACAACAAACACTACCATAAACAATTCAATTGTGAGACATTCGAATTCGGAAACTGAACAAGGTTTTATCGATTTATTATTCAAGAAGATATATTACTAGTTTGAAATTTAAATGTCAAGCATAACTAATGCATTTTAAATTTCCCAATGATTACGATATATTTACTTCAGAGCAATTTATTGCACCAAATAATAATGGAAAAATAGAAGAACCAGTACGTGTACCACCGCTTCTACCAGTATTTCCAAAACCATCAATTATGGAGCATAGACCACCGGTCCCAATTATCTTTCAGCCAACTGCGATATTACCAACACCACCAATGTAAGTTTGGAATTTCTACCTTGTAGCAATCAAAAAGGAACGGACACAACGATAGAAAAAAAATGGTTGACTATCCATGAGAATGAGATACCAAATTTTAACAAATTTATTAGCTTCTTTTAACCGAAAAGGAAAGTAGACAACAAGCAAGCTTACAGTAAGTAGTTGAAGCATTTAAACCTGGCTGCTGCATCTGTTAAATTAATTAAAAAGCACAAGATTGATAAGTCTTCTCATTGAACCCAAGTTATTTGTTAATCGTGTGGTTTTAAAAAAATCTAAGAAAGAAAAGAGAAAATTTATAAAGTACGATTCTATGAAAAAAAAAAACACCGTTGATAGATGCAAACATACATCCGATCATTACTATTATTCGTTCACGGGTTTTTTTTTCAGGTTTATTTCACCAATGGATAATATCGATTTACGACTTATGCCACTAAATTATCATCATATGATGAATCCAATACCGTTTCAGTTTGCTTCTATGTTACCGTATGCACCAACATTATCGTTTCTATCAGCACCTTAAGAATGAGACCTCTTCTCATGTACTATTACTTTTAAACAGCATGTTATCAGTATATACGAGTTAGTGCTAGCATATAATTTACATTACACACATAAACGATAGATTCTTTCGTAATAGTTCTTTAATCTTATCTTCTAGTTCGATATTCTTTGGCCAGTTCATTTTACTGAACAAATCTTTTAATTTACTTCTGATTTCTTTTAATTACGAAGAGGGATAGGCAACGAAATTTCTCTCATTCAGTTCAAAACTTCAAAAAAACCTCCTAACACCAGTGAATCAATTAGCCTACCTCTTCTTCCTCCACTAAATTGCTTCTGTAAGAAATCGGGTAGAACTGGCCTCATCTCAGGCCAATAAACAAAGCAAGTTGCCCTAATGCTTTTCATGACGACTAATATGCTTTCAAAAACCAAAGTATGCCTTCAAAAAAAAAATCTTGACTTAACTGATTTTTTTTTCAAAACAAAGCATCGGGCATCTTGCTTGAGATTATAAACTCACAAATGTAAAACTAGTAAAGGTTACTCCATACTATTTTGCTTGACGTACTCTAGCGTCTATAATATTAACCACTTGTTTTATCACTGATTCTTTGTTGATGACGTCATTCCTTGTTTAGCATTTTAGAATTCAGAAACTCAGTTTCTCAACTTTTATTAACTCAATTTAACAGACTTTTTATGACAAATCGAAAGGTAATAAAACAGATTAATGAAGAGAATACAGAAATCACAAGCGTTCGCTTGCTCGACTTGCAAGATTTCGTAAATTACCATATACTTTTGATGGTGGACTACCTAAAACATAATTTACATGTACATCAGTATTTACTTCAAGATTTTGCAAAATCAAAACAAATGTTTTAATGGAATTTCTTCTCCGAACATCGTGCCAGTTTTCGTACATAACAGACGGATAGACTTGGCATCTCAAATACTTTTCAATTTTACCAAAACGAAAATATTTCGAAAAAAGAAAAAAATACCCATGATCAAAGAAGAGATTGCATTCCTCGCTATCCGAATGTTTTGGTAAGCACCAAGCAGATGAATTTTGCTGTCAGCAAGAACAATACGAGTCTGTAACAATTTGACTTATGTTACAAAACAAACAATGGCGAGATTTCCTTCTAATAGATTAAAATCAATGCCTAAATTAGGGCAGCACTTTATTATTGCTTACATATCTCAATAAAATTATTGCAACCTTAGTTATGTTTTCAATCGTAAATTTAGTTCGCCCATCTTTTCCGGCAATTCGTCCTATGGCACGTGATAAGTGTTCTCCCTTCAGTGGTTTAACATCATTAATTTCAAAACTTTCTAAGAATAAATGATCCAGCCTAATAAGCGCCATCGCATCATCAACATCGAAACCCAAAACGAAAGCACGAATAAAATCCTCAGCCTGAAAACACAACTAGATGAAATCATATTTCACAAAACAACTTTTCTATTCGATATAACAATTTTATGCGAAAGCAACCAGCCTTTTGCAAATGTGTAAGGTCATCGGTCTCATTGGATGTGCGGATTTCCACATTTCGAGATTTCAAGTTAAATCTGCAAAAATTTTGTTTATCTGTGCAAAAATGAAATGCAATTGTAAAAATGAATATCTTCAATAAAACTTATTGAGGTTTAAATTTCAGTCCCCATCTGAGATATACATCCATGCACTAAAGCGAATTAAAATTAAAACTTGAAAGAATAGGATATACCATTCTAAAGGGACAAGGGATGCGAAAATTTTTTTAAATAATATAAGTAATGTAAAAATACCAAATATAGGAAAGTTGCATGAGTAGTTAGAATAAGAATTATGGTTGGGATACAAAATGCGCAACTTCTACTTCTATGGAAAAAAAATATTTCATACAATTCAATGTCAAGCAAAAAAGTTACTAACAGAGACATAGAAGTACCTTATTTGCAGATGCAACTGCTTGACAACTGGAAACACAATTTTTGTCCAGTGCTCTTTCAGTGGTGAATAGCGATGTGGTGGTACTGGAACTTTACGCACTTCGGCACTTGTCATACTCCTATGTTTCTTGTGACGTATTTGCTCTGTAGCATTAATTTCATGTTTTTCTGATACCATCTGAACATCTTGACGATTTCTTTTCCTCCTTTGTACCTGAAGAACAATGAATGCACAAAAATGAATGCTACCAAGTTTGTACAAAATCATGAATGTTTTACAAAATCAAACTCTGACAGCACTAAACACCGTTTGCTTCTTAATACAATGAATCAAACTAAAAACAAACGGCACGATAGTCCATGAAATTTTTAACGAATTGGTCCGCCTGCTCTCATTATGCATAAACCATTGCTCAATTAGTCATTATTTCATTGATCCACATTAGCAAAAATTAGTGAGGCCAAGCAATGAGGAAAAGAAAGATTAACAAATTATTCACTAATCGGAAGGAATGAAATTTACTGTAATTAGATATGAAAGACTGAAAAAAATTTGCATCCACATTACTATTTCTATCCTCACTTTTGCAGCAGTTCTAAATTATTGCAAGTATTATTTACTTGTTGTACACAGTCCAAATATTCCATCTTTTTTTAAAAGTATAGAATACAACATATACATATACATATGCATATACAAAGATATTAAACAAAGAACACAGTCAAAAGCTACCGACCACTAGACCAAAAAAAATTTTTAATGGCATTTTTGCTATCTATTCACCTACATTGAAAGTCCACATGGAGAGAAAGAGAAAAAGAGACAGAAATGAAAAAAGAAATATTATATATGAGTGCCATTAGAATTTGTGTCTAATGTTTCAATGCGGTAGGTCTCCCTTCCCTATGTTCTTTTCTTGTAGAACCAATTGCAAAAATATACCAAAAGCAATAAAATTTAACCAACGCATTTTTATGCGATTGTTGGCGATAAAACGCAACAGTTGCGTGTATCGCCATAACATTGTGTTGTGTTGCGGAAAGTGCACTTTGGTAAAAAATGAAAAAGTGAATCTTCAAAGTGGACGTTCACTCTTTCACAGTGCAACAGGGACCATCCTTTTCATCTCTTTCATGTTACGTCATACTGCTCTGAGCTACATGGTTTAGGTTGCCAATAACTGTCCAAATTATAAATTTCCCAACAAATTAAAGATTAAAAAAGCATTCCAGATAATTTTTAATAGATTCCTTTCCAGAAATATATCCTTCGAATTTCTCTTCTCACTTTAGCCAGTGCTTTCAATAATATAATATACTTATCCTTGTTTTATCTACAAATATTAGCTAATTCGTCATACTTTGCTTAAAAACAAATCAAAAGATACGGAAAGCAATAAATCTTCTAACAATCTTTAGATAATGTTATATTCAGGGAATTATGCACAGAATAAATATCAACCAGCACATCAAACGACATTAAGAAAAAGCTAGCATTTAGCTGAAAGATGTTACCGAATAGTACACTAAATTATAAAATTTGAAAGCAATACTTTAAACTCGTCAATAAAGCACGCTCACCACGCTAAATTGCTCTTCTGTCGATGTAATCTCTCCACTTTGTACCTGGTCAGCCGAAGTTGCAAAGTCCATCGTAACTGTTTCTACCAAGTTCGGCATTTCATCATCTTCGACCGCCTCTATCAGCAAATCAGCTTCAACAGTCGTTTCTTCCATAATAACTTGAAATGAAAACAACATGAATCTCTCTTTCAATCCAAATTCACATTTAGTTTATACCTCCAATCTCCAAACCCTAGGAGATTTTGAAATTAATCTTGACGATATCAGATAAAAATACAATAATCGTACCAAACGACATATAATAATGCCAAACAACAATTTATACTATAAAATTTTATTGAAAATAAACAGCAGCTTAATGCTTTCACGAATCAACAACAGCCGCACAACTCGTTCAAACAGATCAATTAATGAAACAAAAAAGAAAACATTTTCAATAATTTTATTCCATTGTTATTATCAAGAATGTAACACAAATCATTTATAAATTCGGAAGCGTCATTTGCGCTAAAGTATAGTTCAGAAAAGCGGCATTTTGTCGCGCTCTCGTTAACCGATCAAAGTGCCTGTAAATCGATCATTTTAAAGTAAAGCCAAAAAGTATTTGTAATTCAAATTCTCCAAGTTTTTATGATCTAGAATAAAATTACATAACATACCTCCTTGTATATGGAATATATGATTCTATTAGTGAAGCAAAATTAGGTATCTTTAATAACTCGTCCGGAGAAAACGAGTGCAAAACGCAATGGAGCACTAATTGAGCAACCTAAAAGAAAACATTAGAAAATTCCCATCCCTCGATTAAAATAAGCAATATTAAAATATTTTAATAAATTCACATTCCCCGATGCTGTTTGCTTATTTTAATCTTATTTATAAATGCATATCATTGTTTTGTCACGATTCGTAAGTTATAATGCAGCAATTTTTATAGTCATTCAATTCATATTATGTATAAAACGTCGTTTAAATAACGCTTGACTAAATAACATAAAACACTTGTCATCTTTATGCCATTTGTTGACAGGACTATTTTTCCAGCTGATCCTATTAAATTGGTAGTACTACATCTAAAAATTAAAAGGAAAACAAGCGAAATGAAGAAAAATTGGGTGGCTGTGATACAAAAAATACTTACATCTGCTGTTCGACTGTTTGTATTCCACTGAGCAGCAAAGTCTAACAGTACCACTAATTCTTCCGCTCGCAATTTTTTGACTGCATTATGTAATTCATCTGATTTTAGCTCCATCATTCCTTGTACTATTTTTAAGCAACTGAAAAATAAAATTAAATAAATAAAATAAACCAAAAAAAACCTCGTAAAAGTGTCTAAGGATATCCCGTATTTAAATGAAAACATCGTTTACACCAACCTCTTTGTTGCAGACTTCTACAAAATACAATATTTTGACTTTCAGTTATAACTAATAAAACAGATTGTTTTCGCAGACTGTAAGTTCTGAATACCTGTAGGGTCTTGCCAGCGTCAGTGAAAAAGCTAAGGCTTCAGTGTAATGATTCTGTTGCATAAGATTTGCCAAAATTTGCTCATTGTGCACTTTTTCTGCTCGACTCCGTTCTTCCTCTTCTCTTTTCTTTTCAGAAACATCTTCCCAGATTCTTATCCTTCCATCACTGCTTGCTAAAATAAAATCTTTGACTGATGACATTTTTTAAAAAAAACACAGAAACGAAATATCATGACTGTTTTTATTTTTCAGGACATATTTGACTTTTTAGTGCTACAGAACATACTGAATGGAAAAGTGAACATAAATGCGTTAAAATTTTGAAAAAATACCCGTAATAAATCGGCTTTCGTCGTTAGCTATTTGTAAAGCCCATATTTTCTCATCATGAGCTTCCACCGTTGTTATGCATTCATTAGCCGCAATATCCCATATTTTAAGTAAACCACCACTATCCGCAGATATTATTTGCTTTCCGCTATTCACTATGACTCCCTGAAAAATGACAAAGCGAAGTGATAAAACTTTAGAATAGACTGCGTTAGCAAAAAATGATCTAAAAAGATTTTACTATTAAAAGAAAAAATACGAAAAGGAATTACATTCAGTACGGCAGATGGATGTCCAGCTAATGTAGCGATACAGTCTCGACTTGGTAGCGAAAATATCCTGATCATGCAATCACCACTACACGTTATAACAGCCTGAATAAATGAATGAATAAATAGCTTTTTCTACAATACCACCACTTTTTATGCTTTTTTTGCTTCGTCCCAAATTCAAAAATAAAAGGTTTTGAGACTACCTTGTAACTTTCGCTACTCTTAACACAAATATGGTGACAAAAGCACGAGTATGGTACTCAATGAAAAACACAACCTGAGTGCTCGGTGAGAAACGAGCATCCCAAACTCCACGTCGATGACCATTCAGCATGCCACCTATCGTAAAATGCATTTTATCAGTTTCAATATGCCACAACTTCGCTGTCTTGTCCATGGAACCAGTAACACACAAACGGTCATTCAAACTAATATCTAGGCAGGTTATGTCTTTTGCATGCGCCACTAGTGTTGCTGACGACTGCAATTTCAAACTGAAAACAGTTCATATATTAAATCAAAAACACTGCAAATATTGGAATAAAAAACTCACTAAAGCAGCCGTTTTTAAAGGTAAAAAAGTACTATGCACTCTAAGAAGTAATAAATTACGTTCTTGTAAGGATTCTTGGAATGATAAAACATGTGCTGAACAAGAATGACACTCCGACCCCTACCATATTAACAACACATAACGCTGCTTAATGCTAAGATCTAAAATTAAAACAAATAATAATAATATTTACTCTTCGGTTTTTTCCCTGAGCATTTTTAACGGCCATAATTTAATAGTAGTGTCGTTTGATACTGACACAATGAAACGATGCTTGGAACTGTTGGAACATCGAACACGCGTGACATTATTAGTGTGCCCAGTAGCTATGCCTACCTAAAAATTAAATATGTATCATTAGAAATATACAAACGAATAAAAATGAGTAATCTCAAATTCATGACTAACCTTTTCCGCTTTAATTTCTTCGTCATCGTTGAAGTCTACATGCCAAAGAATAAAAGTATTGTCTTTGGAAGAACTCGCAAAAAGCTTTGGATCCCATGGTGCAGTTGAAAGTGATAGCACACTGTCAGTGTGACCTGCAACTTCATGAATTGAAATCACTTGCTGCACTTCACCAGATGCTGCACAAATTTTATTCTCTATGAAATATGTCTTAAATTTTATTCTGTGCTTTATTCTGCCGTGATGCACATATCGACATCAGCAGCACTTTTTTGTGTTGACAAACAGTAATTTAAAATTACTGCTAAAAACGAAATTGCAGAACAAAGTCGCAAAAAGAGCTTATATAAAAATATTCCAAAAAAAAAATTACTTCAAAAAAGTGAACGGGAAGAGCTCATGCTAAACGAATAAATAAACAAACCAGTAATAAGGTTACAGGACCACGTATTTGTATTATAGAAACGCAATTCAGAACTGTTTGTAGCTGCAATCAAGTATTCCAGCTTTGGTCCAAAGAAACATACATCAAAAATTTCATCATTGAAACCGGCAAATTGCCGTTCAATTTTGAAAGTTCCTTCATCGACCCAAAAAACGTTGAAGTCCGAGGTAGCCAACAGAAATTTATTGCAAACTTGATTGTAAATAATAAAATTGATGCGAGACCTGAAAGTTACTTGAGACAAAACCTGATAAGCAAAATTCTATTCAAACCATGACTAAATAAGAATTGCTGAAGGCAGACAAGATAAGGTGGATAATCTTTAAATCATACTCAAAATTAAAAGTCATACAGAACAGAAAGAATAATAAGACGCAATGACGAATACCAATACAAGCTTGATTGTAAAACCAAAGATTAAAACGTACCCATATATACTTGCAGATTTTAGTAATTTTGCATTCTTCATATTCCAACATTTCAAAACACCTTCTTCTCCTACTGTGAACAACGATCCAGAAACAAAAACTGCTGCTTCGATTGGTTCATACAAGGGAAGAACTTTCAGTTTCTCACAGCTGTTCACGTTAACTATTGACAATGTTTGATCACGACTGACAAAAACGACTTCCGGCAATTGTCGAATAATTATGCTTACAATCTGGCTACAACATAAAAAATAAGATGAGGTAATTAGAATTTCAAAAGCCTTTTGTTTCGTAAATACCACCAAACTAGTCTAAAAAGGCTAAAAACTGACATTTAGTGATTACAAATACGAAATTTCAAACTAACCTCGTATGATTAGTCCACCGAAAAATCAATTTCTTTGAACTTTCTAAACAAAATAATGATGCGCTGCCATCAGTATAGCCAACCACTACACGAGATTCATGAAGAAATTCGATAGCACTTACAGCGCTTGTACCTTTTAGTGAGGCAACACAGCTACGTTCTTCGAGATTCCAAATCTAGTCAAGATAATATCCTGTAGTATACTAAATCGATATCCCTACTGCCATTCAAACAGTTACATAGTGATACAATTGAAAATGCAAACCTTAACAACAAAATCTGCTGAGCCAGTAGCCAGCAATGTGTCACCTCTTGTGAATTTCATAACTAAAACCGGCGCTGTATGAGTTGACTTCCACTGACGGACTATCTCAGGATTATTTACTCCTTCAGAACTAGTTCGTAATGAAGGCAATCGATAACTTCGTAAAAGACCATTCGTATAAGCCACTACGACGAAAGTGCAATCCTCGTTCAACACGAAGGTTGATATTTTCAACTGATCTTCCTCGTTTCCAATCTTGTAACTGCAAGAAAACAATAAAGTTCCTACAAATGATAAAATGAAGTTAACAAATTGAGATAACTAAAAATCCTACGTATAGTACAGCGCAAATTTGTTATACCAATGAATGGTTATCTAATCAGCAAGCAATTTCATTCATCACTTTGCACTTTCCATCATTCATTATCTTATCAGTTATCAACAATGCCTTCAAAGATGTCACATATCTTTCATACATTTACAGCTGATTTCAAATCAAGCTTCTAATAAAAGAATGACATGCTTAACTACCTTTCCGTTCCATCAGCAATATTCGACGCTTTGATATAATTGCCGCAAGCTGAAAACAACGTTTTCCCATCCAAACTCCACTGGATTGCTCCACCTGTATAAATTGCTTCCACTGAATGAAACAATCCTATACTGTTCAGCTGATTCTTCATCCACTCTGTAAAGCCAAAAGTATATTCCAAGAAATATTATAGCAAAAAACATCTAAAAACGTTACCATAAAATCGTTTACCCTGGGAAGGAGGAAAAGATAAAAGAGGATAAAACTGAATAAACCGAAATAACAATTTCAAAGAGTACCAACAACAAGATTTCAAAATCCTTTACAGCAAACAAAAATGTAATAATCTTCGAATAATACTTATTTTAATCACAATTAAGCATTAATATTATTCATACAAAGGAAATGATTTCTCCAATATCTCAAAAAAAAACAAAAACAACTGAGTTCTTTTTTAAACTTTTTAACAAAAACTCTAGCAAAAAATTAATAACTTGCTAAAAACTTGATGTACGCCATAACTCTATAAATAGTCTAAAATTAAGCACTGCGTTTATAAAATTAAAACATGAAACAACAATGGATAACGCGGGAAAGTACGTGGTAATTTATAGTGTGAACCCCGCCTCAAATCACAGACATGGTGGGTCGTAACATAATCTCAAAGAAAATCGTTTTTTATAGTTCATATTGTAAATAACATTTGCAATTTATTTAAAAACAAGAAAAACAAAGAAATTAACACAGTCAACAAGTCTCGCTCTCAACGCTTTTTGTATCATACGTTAGCCGTGGCCAGCTTGCTACATCTTCCTGTTTTAATACTAATTCCAGTTTTCTTTCACCAATTATTACCTGAAAAGACGATCTTAGAAAGAGTAGATTTATAAAATACGGCTCGTCAACTTAATTAAATAGTCAAATCCAGAAACAAAGAAAAAGAAAAAGAGGATAGCAAAAATCACCTTCGATGCATCTACGTTGATCCTACCAAAAAGTTCATAATTCAGTTGTGTCTCTTTTGCACCGAAACCATGTACGACTTTCATTTGCAGTATAAGACCATTGCATTCCACCTTGCACGATTCCGGCATAGCTCCCTTACAGTAAACATTCAAGTGGATGAAGCCGCCTCCACTAAACCAATCCTCACGAATTTTGTCAACCCGCTCCGTCTGAATACGTAAACGATATAAACTTTAACAAGTCACGGAATGAAAAATATATATATATATGATATGGTTTAGGTCTCAACTTCCAGTATTCGAAATGGAATTAGGTTTCTGTTTACATACTTCTCTGAATTCCAATTGAAACTTCTAATGTAAAAAAAGAGTTGAAAAACTCTTCCTTTGTCCAACAGTGTTTTCCTGCCGTGCAGCCTTTCTGTTCGAGAAATACACTGAAATCGGAAGTTTTCTTCTCACAGCATGACCAGTATTTCATTCCTTCGTGAAATACAGCTACACCATTGTGATACACACATTTTTCATTTTTGCTTTCTTCGTTTTCATAAATCTAAGAATTCAGCAGAATTTAATTTGTAAATCTTGATAAGCAAGGTTTATTTTATGAATTAGTTTCTCTACCTTTCTTTCGTCCGCCACCATGATTTTATTGTTTATAATTAGATATTTTAAATTCGTTACATTTGCTTAAGAGTTCTCACAAAGATCAAAAAGTCAAGTTTCTGATGCCCAAGAATGTGATAATAGCATAGTAAAGCTGAATACCGCTAAATACCTAGTACTACATCATTGTTTGCAGAAATATATTTCGAAAAATACTGTAGAAAACGTAACTATTTTGGAATTTATTGATCAAACAAACCTTGTTGCAACCAGCATTTTTACAGGACACGCCGAAACGAATATCTGGTTCAATTTCTTCCTTTATTTCTGACTTGAATCTTTCAATGGCTTTCAAGGCACCGTCAGTTACTTCAAGCTTCATCGCTCTCATTATTTTTAGAGCATCTTGTCTCGCAGCAGGTTTATTTAGACCACTCCAGACGATTACCTGGAACTAAATGCACTATAGGCACGCAACTGCATCTACATATAAAGACTATATCTGAGTTTACTTTCACTTAAAGGGTCCAAGAAAATGGCGGTTTTTTCTTTACACCCAAGCGAACCTAAAATATTCTACTAGGTGTTCTTCCGATGTTCTGAGCATACAAAATCTCTAAATCTCCTTAATTCTAATACAAATGAATTCTCTAATACTTCTCGAATTATTTCAATTTTAACAAAACAGTAAACAGTAGTTTATGTCAGGGGGAAAAAGTATTGCTTCGAATTTTATTTTTTACATTTTGCTATTCCTCCTCAGCTATAATCCATAAAGGATTCCTATCCCCGTGTGTATATAAGCTTGCCATTTTTGTTTTGTTTGACACAGTACATTGGTGAATTACTGTCACCACACAAGGGTTGGACCATTTCTCTCTACACATTAATTATCGCATACGGATGAATTCATCCTTCCGTCTCAAATACCTAAAATCCTTCCGACAACAACATAGTGCAATACCTTATCTGAGAATATTAACAGAATGACCAGTCGTATAAATTCTTCATTCTTATTATTGCTTTAATATTCTTAAAAAATATAGTGGAACTCTAATTGAAAATGCATTAGCAGTAGCAAAATAAAATGCCCTTGCAACTAAATACAAGAAGCTTTCTGTTGAAAATTAATATGCACATCAAATATACCTCTTCTGGTGCTTGTGATTTAGCTTTCGTCTCTTTTTCTGGTTTCGTTTCCACTACTGATTTCTGATTACTATGCTGCCCACGGGTGCATCCTTTAAGACTTAACCATGTGCTGAAATCTGTACTTTTCTGATTGCAGCAACTCCATATTTTATAAGCATCATGGAAGTATGGCGCGCCAGGATGATACAAACATGAATCTGCAAAAGAAATGCATTTTGTTATGTATTTTCTGTTGGTAATATCTTTCCATATTCTATCAAAAAGAGAGTACTTAGATTTAATATCAAATTAAAAATATAACGGAAACAAAGTTGATGTTGAGTAGTGTCGAGTTCGATCTAATTGTAATGGCGTTATATGCGCTCATAATAAATGCGATATAAGCATAATAACCAGAAATGCTTGATTATGACGTCGCAGAGAGCAATTGTGTGCTAAGAATTTAAATTAATGAAACTAAAAGAATGATCACAGAACAACAGTGAAGTAGGAAGAAAGAGATACGTGCTCACCACTTTTGTTTTCGCCTGGATCAAACTTTGTACCGCATCCTTTATTGTAGCAGTACAGTAGATTTTCCTCGCCCATTGCACCACTAACTGTTGTTGCACCTGAAATGTGTCCCTTGCATAAGTTACCTATATACTATGAAAGAAACTTCAAAATTCGGCCACCCAGAACTTCCTCTGCTTAAACCAAACTAGGTAATACGCATAACTGACAGCTTGATGACAGTTACGAAAGAGAAAGCATAGTAGATAAAGAGATATCAGAGAATCAGAAAAAAGGAAGAATATTGCGCTAAGAGAGGAGCAACAGAGTAGTGTGAGAAGGTTAGATATTTTGCTATTGTACGATCCAGATATATAAAGCAGTGGAAAAAAGAACCGGTGCCGGAAACTATATGTTGTTATGCATAACCGGTTTACTGGTAGATTTTGATGGATCGGTAGGCTAATAACGATCCATAGTTGTGCAACGGCCGCTATTTTGATTTACGTAACTTGTTACATCTCTCTGAGGGTTTCTTTACATCTCAGATTATGGATGTTTCCGTACCTGAATTACTACTTAATGTTGTCTAGTGTTAGTAAATTCTCCGGTATTTTCACTTTACTTCACGATTTTTCGGCTTTTTCATCTTGTGTACAATATCACTGATATTTCTGAATTTTCATCGTTGGTTTCATCTCCTGTGATGTCTACCAAAATTTATTGAAATTATTTGATGTTGCAACGCTAACAGTGTCCCTTAATTTTCTGAGACGTGCAATGTTGCATTTCAGCATGGAGATGTTTTCGCTTATGCACTCAAATCGGATAAGTTACATGAAACAATAATTACTCCAATTTAGTACAAATACAAGTAGCAAGTCCATAACATTGCAATACCAATCACATGTTTGCGTGCCATACTGAAAACAAAGTTGACGGTAATTTTTTTTGTCAATTAACAACAAGTGATGTTGACAGCTTTCACTGCGCCCGTTAACATTTATTTAATTATGCGCACATTACGAATTTAAAAACAATTAAATAATTTATTGAACAAAAATTAGAGCTATGGCCTGGTTAATGTTCTGATGGAGCAAAACTGGCTTAAAGCTGTTGACAGTGAAGGAGAAGATGAAGCTAATGATGGAATTAAATTTGACACGTCCAGCTGTACATTAGATACAACAGTTCCATGCTGATCATTGCAATGATTCAATTTCTGATCATCACGCTCTGTTTTTCTCCATTTCGCCCGACGATTTTGAAACCATACCTGAAGGATTTTTTCCTTTCTATGTTTACAAACATTGATTTGACCATACCTAACGGTTTTTGCAAATCAGTTATTTGACTTAAATTTTCATGTTCGACAAAATAGTAATACTGATTTCCACTTACCTGTACTCTGGCTTCCGGCAAATTTATCTTCGTAGCAAGCTCTTCGCGTGTGAACACATCAGGATAATGCGATTCGCGAAAAGCCGTTTCAAGTTCTTTCAGCTAAAAAAAATTTTCTGACAGGTGGAAATAGTAGATTTGATTCAAATTCTAAACATTTATGTTTTTCGCGATAGATAAAATAGTTTAATCAATTACTTAATTGATTTGCAATGAATTTCATCTATTACTTCAACCAAATTTGCTGCATCTACTTAATTGTTTTCTAATGTAATTAAGTATAATATTGCTTACCACTTTCATCAAGCTTCAATACTATTAATAATCATGCCGTCAGCAATATGTTTTTAAATCTTTAAAAATATAATAACTATTAAGTGTGCAGTTGTTGAACGTTCACGTCCGTATTATCACTTACGAAGTTATAAAAGTTTATTGACGCTTTAATTCAAGTGTTTTTTCGGGGAACTATGCCAGTGCTGTATAGAGACCGTCACCTTACCTCTAATTTCTAATGTAAAGAGATCTCCTTAACTGTAAGTGAAGAAAACGATACATTTCGGAGACCGATTAGGTTTGCATTTATTGATTCATTTTATTATCAGGCATTGAAGACCTTTACATATAAGTGGCGGGATAGTTGGGGTAAGTTCTTTCAATAAAAGACTGCAAATTTGTTTAAAGGATTTCCGGAACACACAATTAAATTTTGTTTAGGATGAGCCAAATTAAATTTGGGAGATCCAGACATGACAAAATTAGTTTAGTAGTCTCATTTCATTCGCCTTCTTAAAGACTGAATTGAATAAACTTAATATAATTCCATCTTCCTCGACCTCTCCATCATTTATCATATTGGCCGAAATAAAATCTTGAGAAGAGATCTTATTTAGCCGTCAAAGCTGTTTGCTTCTAGAACGTCAGTGATCATGTTCAGAAGATGCTTAAAAAGATAAAGCAATTAAGCCAGGAATGATATCTAGAAATTACTAGGATGAATATAGTTCGCTGAAACCATCGCATATAGTTGGTTTGGAAGTGAAATTAATCACTTCCAGCGAAACAGATCTTTTTACAGCGATTGTTAATGGTATTCCTCAAGGTTTTTAAGAAAGACATTGTCTATAACCTTTTAACTTTAAACTGTATTAATAACAGCCTAAGTATCAGCATGCAAATTAGGCTCATGCATAAAAGACAATTCTATCGAAGTGTATGAATTGTTTGCGAGTAATTGCTAACCAGTTCACTTTTTATGAATCCCTTTTTTGGCGCAATAAAACTAGATAAAATTTGAATTTATGTGCAGCAAAATTCATCTCAATTGCAATATTTGGTTCAGGGATTGTCTTAACTTTATCTACTAAGACCTTCGTTTGCAATAACTGAAGCATTATTGTTTCGTAATTTTAGAGATGAAAGGAAGCAGTAGTATTAGTATTAAAATTAATCGCTAAGCATATCTAAACTAATAAAAGTAGAACTTGTTGTTGGTTAAATGTTGTTCGATTACGACGCTGCTTTCGTTTACTTCTATCTTCGACAGCAACACCCGAATATGGTGTTAAGCAGGCATTACAATTCTGCTCGTAAAATTTTCGAGCATTTGCACAATCAAGACCTATAAAATTTAGCTTTAAAGTGACACCAATGAGTTTTTAAACACCAATGAGAAATAATTTTGAAGGGAAATTTCAACAAAAATCCGCTGAAAATATTTGAAAATTTAAATCGAAAAAGATTTATGAAATTTCGTGCACTACCCTATATGAATATAGAATTATTCAGAGTTGGCCTGTTTTTTTTATCGGAATGGTTATCTTAATTGAGTCAGTTCACCCTGAGTTATCATGTTAAAATCTTTTAATTAATTTGGTTATATTTATTATTGGAATTAGGAATTATTAAAATTATTTTTCCGTTAAAAATGATCTGCAATCAGTTTATGAACAAATGGATGTTTCGGTAGAGTCAGTTCTTTATTTATTTGAATTTGAAAATTAAATTAGTTCTCAGTCAAAAAGAAATTGAAAAAACTCACCGGTATTATTTTGTGCCAGACCATACGGCGGTATAGAATGAAGAGGTGGTAATAGTGCTGGCCAGGCTGTTGATGGTGTTGCAGTACTAAACGCATAAGCCGGAAACGTCATATTTAGGAGTCTAAAACATAGAATGCAAACAAGTATAAGTATTGAAAGATACCCTCAATGGACCAAGCTACTTTCTCAGAATTGTTGAAAGCTAAATATCGTTCTCAATCTTGTAGCATTTTCAGGTTATTAATAAAGATTAAAATATTTGTCAGAAGACTTTGAAGTCATTACTTGTAATTATGAACAGCTAATGTTTTTTTCTTAACAATAACACTACTCCATCTTTATAGATAATCAGTTGCATTTCTGTAAATGATCATCTAATAATTAATAATTATCTCCTCAAACTATCTACTCCATAGATTACAAGATTTTCCACCTATTTCTTTCTAAGCACGGCAATCACAAACATCGGTAACAGAAATGAACAGCATTGGAAAATAACATCTAAGAAAGTCGTCAGAGTGAAAATACAAATTCATATCATCGTATCTTTGAATTCGAATATATCATTCCTTTTCTTTCAGTTGTAATCTAAGAAAGAATTTTCAAAAAAAATGTCGATTAAATTTTACAGAAAAAGGTTAGTGTAAATTCATTTTTTTTTTCAACAATCTTATCATCATGCATCATCATCATCCTCTCTTCGTTTATCATTTCATTCTTCCCTCAATTGATTTAATTATCTAATTGAGTTGAGTTGTATGGCTGCTATCGGCATGTACATACTTCAAATAAAATTTACTTCGAGATTCACTTTTCAGTTGAGTTAGATGCACTTCGTTACTCTGTTAATTTAATTGCCATTGAGATATCGTTTCTGTTAACTGCTTCAATTTATTATAGGGATATTGATAGCAACCCTGCAAATAAATCGCCATTTTGCTGTGCCTATTGGCTTGGGCAACTGATGGCGTCCCGTTAATGAGCCAGAAGACTATCGAGATAGCTTCATTTTTAAGAGTTGTGGATTAAATCGCGAAGAAATGAAACTTGAAAAATTATTTTGTCTATTAATCTATTCGTTATGTAAAAGATATAAAATACGGAAAAATGTAATTAATTTTAACATTTCTAATAAACGCAAAAGCATGAGATGTAGAGATCAAAAAGCCTCTTGTCACGTGGAAAAAAAAGCCCTTCGGATATGTGTGCGAGATCGCAAAAGTTTATATCGTAGAAATCTTATTCAGCTCGGTATAAAATACTTACCCCAATTTTCCAAATGTTATGAGATCTAAAAAGATTCCCAGTAAATGAAAGGAATCGCTTCCGCTAGCACAGGTGAAGAAAGTGACGTTAACAGCAATTAGTTTGATTGATGCCAGCCTCATCATGATTACTTGGCTGCTGTCAACCATTCAGCTATTAATATTGTCTTGACGTCCCAATCCCCGCCCTTTTATATTTTAAACCATTTCCCATTATGGATGATATAGTGACTCGTGCCACCACTTATGCTAATTAGTGTTATTCCTTTCCTTGAAATATCGCAAGTGGCTTAAATGTACCAGACGTTTTGCCGCTGTTTCAGAACAATATAACGTCAATTACACTCTTCTAAAGTACTTGGAAAAAGGATGTAGGAGATGAACTTTCCATGCTGTTTGCTAGCATATCGAACACATTCATTCTGGATTCTAGATCCGGAGTCAAGTGTCTCTCGACTGCTCTTATTAATAGCCCTTATATTTCTGCTGGTTGGCTATGAATTGAATATATTTGAAATAAAACTTCCTGCTTTCTAAAGTGTATTGATCATCTGTGAGAATGACAGAAAAAAGTAAGGAAAAAAAATTTCATGTGGAAATTTCATCGCTCTCACGAACAAATGCTTTCGGTTCATCACTTATTTACATAGACAAAGTAATCATATTAACCAGCTTATAATATGAACAAATATATGCATACAGTTCACAATGTTAGACAAAAAGGAAATGTGTTTTGAGATAAAACGAAGAGTAAAAAATATGCGTGGAAAGTAGTAAGGAAATAATTTTTCAAAACAAAGAAAATAATTGAAACACTGTTCCGACTAACGCAGTAGGCATATCACAGTGAAAGAAGGCACAAATAAGGCATGACAAAGCAGCGTGTGCTCCATGGAAAAACAATTATAATTAGAAAACAAACCAAATTTATGAACAACATTTAATTTTCAACAGCAGAAGTAATTTCTGCACTGCTGAAAGTGATCACATGCATGGAGTTCGTCTGTAATATTTAGAAACTTGTTTAAAGATTTTTAAAAATATTCGTATTTCATGGATAAACATCGTAAATTTTCAAACGTTAGGAGGTGGAATGGTGTAAAATGAAGTGCCAAAAATGAAGTGAAAATAAAGAATAATATGTGTGGTTCATTAACCAATAACAGGAAGCATGAAAACGCAATTTTTACAAGGGACACTTATCATACCTTAAAAAGTGAAGAAATATTTGGAACAAATAAAATGTACCACGATGCAAGAAACGTCCACATACCCTGAAACTGTCTGCAAAAACACTTTTGTTGTCAGACCAAGCGATGTAATTTATTTCTCATACCGACTTTACATAAACCATTTACTGTGTTGCCTGAAATTCCTTCACTATAATAACTTTCAATTTTAACTTTTCAATTTTCATTCAATATATTGTAAACAAAAAATTTTGCTTAATTTGCTCATTTATAGGATATATGAAAGTCTGTAGAAACTACAAATTACCGTTAACTGGCTGAGATAAAATTGTCTTTTCATTTCTATACCCTTTTGTGGAAAAGGATTTAATTCGTTAAAAGCAATCTGAAATCAAAACAATAATTTGCACTACGTTATTAATATCTCGCTCCTTATAGTGAAGTTTTGTCATCAACAACGAAATGGACTGAGAAGGTTCTAAAGTCACATTATAATGATTTAAAATTTTTGTACTAAAAACTACTATTTTCATCAAATAGGTTCATTACTTCAAGCCATATCGATAAAAACATTTTATCGACATGATACAGTGTACATAAATGCAATTAAAACACCTGAGCCAAAGTCTTGAAATTGGGAACATGTTGTGATACTCTACTTAGTGAAGCATGCACAGCTCCGACGGATTTACACTCCAACACTGAAGTTTCCGCAAGTTTCAATACCCCAAGAGCAAATCGAAAAAGAACCTGTAGAGAGTTTAAACATGAACCTTATATTTTCTTCCACAAATGAAAAGCCCACATTCTCACTTCTCTTAAATTTTCAGAAGCGCCCACTAATAAATCATCGCAGCACGTACAAGATAAATGCTTTCCAAAATACTTTAAAAGATAAACATCCAAGACTCAAACGATAACATAAACTTGTACTCACCTTATTCCCTTCATAGAGGAAAACGTCGAACAAGTTCAAATAAATAGTATGCGGAAATACGTCAACAAAACAGGTAAGGAACCAACTAAGAGTAAAAGCCGAGAGGTCCACTTCAAATTTGCGTAAATGGGATGATAATTTCGGAAGTTTTTCACTAACCAGATCACGTAAAACCTGAAACAACAAATGCATATTTTTCAGAGGCTGCTGTCAAACATGAATCAAGACATATCCGTTTAATCATTACTTCATTTAATTATTGTTGCATTATAGCTGTAAATGAAGTGCTACTTTGTAATCATAATATTCCTTAATTGAAAGGTTTTTCAACAATATATACTTAAAAGTACAAGTTAACTTAAATTTCAAGCTTTATTTAAAAGGAAGACTTAAACATTAAAATTTTTTGTAAACGTTCCACCAAGTAACAGAAAGGAAAAAAAAGCACCTTTTGATCAGCAATGGCACAAAGTAGAGTTGAAGTATAATATGCAGTGGGCTGGAGATGCTCGACGCAAGCTACTAAGAACCAAAAAGCGTCAGATTCTTCAAGAAATAGCAAAGCAATAGCAGCAAGCCGATTTAAGCCCTAAAATTTTAAACTACTACTTCGCCGTTCTACCAAATCATAAATTCATAACTAAATAGAGGGACAAAAAAATAACAGAAAAGTTAGGTCAGGTCTCTCACTTTGCAACCCGAACTTCAGTCAGAACTAGCGAGTTATGAGCAAACCCGATTTAAAAATTTAGATCCTTGTTATTCAACATTCTTCATTCGTTATGATAAAACAACACAGAGTTATAACTACAGGGATGAATTACAACCAAAAAATGACAAAATGGAGAAATTATGGCAATAAATTACAGTACCTGGCAATAGCCAACCGACTTATTATGAAAACGATATGCGCAGAGTACGCGACGCAGAACAACAATTTTTTCTGATTTTGGTTCATCAAAAAATTTGTTTGTGGGTAAAGTTCGAGCCAAATCCAAATCTATCTGTAGTAATTCCGTTAATGAGTGTTCAGTCTCGTCCACTGTTTTTTTAAAGAAAACAAAATACTGAAGACTGCAAGTCTTAATTTGCTGAACCTAAAGGTTTTCATGGAACAGAACACTGCTTATAGAAACAGAATTCTTAGCAAAATTAGATTTACTGCAATGCAAACCTGTTTCAAAGCGCTATCGTTTTCGACAGTATTGATGCTAGCAGTATTCACCTTCCGAAGAAGTGTTTCATAATAACCATTCCCGAGATCGGCCTTTTCATCACCCACTACGTAATTAACAAGGCTGGAAGGGACTCGTTAAAACATAGGGTTTTAAAGATAATTAATTTGTGGCACTGTACAGAAATTCACATCTGGTATAAGAATTCCCATTTTATATACGTTAAGCTAAGCGTATTGCGCACTGCGATACGGGCTTATAAAATAACTTTCTAATATCAAAATCCCGTAAATATATATACAGATCCCTAGACGAAAACGACATGGCATACACATGAGGAAAGGACAAAATCCACTTCCTCTAATATTGCGAAAAAAATATAACTTGTTGAAATCAGTGACCGATTCCACACATCATAAATCTTGAGCATGCAAAAATTAGTAACAAAAACTGTACGAATAAAAGATAACCTTTTCCAGACTCTCGGTCGATATGTTTTTGGTATGCCTGTCCTCACCAAATTCTTTAACTCACTAGTGGGTTTCAGAGGACGCATTGCAGAATTCACCAAGAAACTATCCCACTTTTGCAGCCAGTCTATGTACTGCGGGTTCTGTTCCTAAAGAGTTTCGGAAATAGTAATTTATTTAGAAAAATTTGAATTTTAAGGCACTCAAATCCATTCCGAAAAAGATCTATATAACTCACCATTTCCCGCTGACCAACGATCTCGTCACTTATACTTTTTAATTCGGCAGCAACTTCAAACATGTCAGTGGGTTGCAATTGATGACGCTTCCTGTCGTCATTTAAATAAAATCCAAGAGAGTCAGTAAGTCTCGCTATAAAATATTCACTTTACAGGCTATATATTTTTTGTAAAATTCCACTCACCAAATGCTTTGGAAATAATAGAAAAAGTATGCTTCTGATTCTAAATTCTACAACAGAGAATTTGCAAGACAGCGGAGTTCGTAAACATTATTTCTATACTCTCCTGCAAAACAAAAAAATGTTCAATACCCACTTTCTATTTTGTCATTGTTTAGTGTTCTTTTATTTGTAGTCCAGTTTGTTTCGTCAATCAGAGCTGCGATTACTCCTGGTTCCAGAACTAAAAGCCAATATCTTTTTGGCAAGAGGACAAAAAACACAAATAAATGTCTTGAAGCAAAATGAAAAAGAATTAAAAATAAACGAAGCATGGGACACAAATTAAAAAATATGAAAACTCATGAAGGGGTAAATTATCAATAGAATCAAAAAATAACAATTGTCAAACCTCTACTGTCATTTTTTGATGCCCTAAAATGGTTTAGTACCATGATATACCGACTCTTAAGTTGATAATAGCAAGCTTCAATGTCAAAGTTTTGTCGAATAATCCGACGCTCCCTGTCTTCCAAACTCTGTACAATTTTTTGAAGCTCTACAAAAGGATGAAAAAGTAATTATAAAAAGAAACATGAATTTTTGAAAAGAAAGAAATAGTATTTCCATTTGTTTACGAAAAAATCGCACCGAGAACTTCTTGATTCAAGAACATATTCTGATTTCGATAACCCATAACAAGGTCTCGCATTTCTGTTACGTCATTGACGGCTGCCTCGTCAAACACTCTTTGCGCATTTTCATCAGTTGAGCTGCTACCAAAGTCAACCAATATCCCTTCGGGCACTTCAACTAAACAATGCTTATTTAGTATTCTTAGATACTCCGAATTCGAACACAATTCATGAATGACAAAAGCGCTATGTCCAGTATACATAATAAATAGTTAACACAGTTTCAAAAAACTTAGGGTGGTCTTTGGATGATAGCTTACTTCCTCAGTCAAAGCTAACGTAAAATCAGGAATATTTTGAATTTTTAAACATATGTAACAACTTTAATCATGTCAAAAAGCACAAACAGAACTCATTTGCCTTACAAACTATGTTCATGAATTCAGAAAAACACAAAAATAATGATAAAACTTTCAATAAAGAAAAAAACATACCACCATCAAGCACACCATCCAAATGACCCATGACATCATTTCCTCCCTGCACACTGTACATTTTCATTATAAGCTCTTCTTTTGAACGTACCGATTCACGAAATGCATTAATTTCAGCATTTAGTTCTTCAATTTTTTGTTCATATTGTCTGCAAATAAAAAATTATAATGTAATATCTTTTCATGAATTATAAAACCAATGCAATACAAGTGAAAACAATAGTATTTACTTATTTTGTTCTTTTAAAATTCGAATTTCACGACCATACGACGCTGCATTCAGTTGCAATGCTGTGAGCTCACTCTCCTTCTCAAGGATCATATTGATTCTCTCTTGAGGGCTTTTGTGTTCTTCCATACGTTTCCTGAAATGATCCTGCTCAAACTGAACACATGAAGCTGTGATAAAACATTCTGCAAACAGAGAAAGTATACAGACATAACAGCAAACACATACATTAATTGTATTTGACGGTTTGATTTGAGCAAACTCTGCCGTAGAATTGTAACCAAATCTTGATTAGCTCCTACTTCATCCGTAAGTTCATAACAACGATCTTTAAGCTCATTTACAATACCAAGTAACTGAAACAGCAATATACAGCAGCATTCTATTTTTTTTCAAATTATCTTTTTCTGGAAAACTGTTGGAAATACCTTACTATGATTATAAATTAAAAGATAAAAGATGGAACTGAACACCTCAAATTTGAAAGAAGCTTACAATTTTGCAGTGTTCACAGGGCTGTCGTGGTGATGCAGAAAGTCTGAAAAAATGTGTTAATACGTATGCATTATTAAATGTTCACCTAGTTATTTTAAATCTATAATCGAAGTTTAGAAGCCATTATCCATTTTTTGTTCCTTCTCTTCTTTTTTTTCTGGAAAATATCGGAACTTCACGGATAGTACTGGGTGTTTCTGGCGTAGAAATAACTGTTTTATTTACTTTGCTTACACCAATTGAATTCACACCGATACAAAAACAGGAATCATTTTCTAATATTTTAAACATATGTATAGGAACAAAAAACTCCGAACTTAAATATAATAATGTACTGACCGTAACGTAGCTTTCGCTTTGCCTATCACCTTCTTTGCTGGTTGTTCAAATACTTTCGCTTTTGCTTGAGTTTCTTCCGTTATTTTTTCAATTAATTCTTCTGCACTTCTCAAAACGTCTGTGTTGGGAGAAATTGGAACTGGCATCTCTAAACTTTTTGCATTCAGTTCCCCATCCGAATTAAGGTAAAATGTAGATTGGGCCTGAAATTTCACATATATCTGAAAATTATTTGTATGTAGCTTCAAATTGAAACAAATTAAATATCTCTTCATTATATTAAAATTAAAGATTTTTGATGACCAAAATCAATGTCCCTGCATTTACATGACAAAATATTTATGAATGGCAAAAATTCAAACTCACAGCGTCATTAATTTCATCTTCAAGTGATTTTTCATCTGGAGGTCCATCTATTATCACCATATCCTCACCCTGTTCTAAATTCACTTCATTATTCGAGGAACTCTCCGTATCATTTCCCGAAAGAGAGTGAGATGAAAGAGATACGATTTCCTAAATGCATTTAGCATTATCGGTTAAGCGGTTGATCATATTGATCCATTCGTTTAGTATTTTAGACTCGAAATAAATTGGAAACAAGAAAAAATATTACTTCATCTATCGCCCTTGCGATTCCTAATGCAGAATATGATAATTATTGTGTTGTTATTGGAAGCTTTACGAAAAGTTATAAATCGTATAAGTTAAATTAGTAAAAACAGAATTCTCACAATTTTTAATATATTGTCAATATTCTCCTTCTCATAATGTCGACGACGATTGCTCTGAAGCTGTTGCAACCATTGAACACGTGACTTGTTATCGGCTGTCTCGAGAATATGTATCTCATTATTTACACTAAACAATGAATTCTGGTCAGTAACTCTAAATACTGCCAAGAAACAGGATATAAATTTATTTTGAATGTCAAAAACAATAATAAATGAGCAATTTAAACTTGGACTTCAACTTTCAACTGATTTGTCCCGCCAACAGCCATGATTATAAAATAACCCGAACACTAGAAAATGCAATAAATTCTTTTAATAGTGGAGGCTTTCAGTTATTTCTTTCCGGAACGAAAGCAACCATAGTTAATCAAATAAAAATTTCAAGCAAGGAAAAAAATGAAAACAAGACAAACTGTATTTCAAATCGTCCGGTTTCACGAGGATCAAAAGTAAAAGCAGCACCAGAGAGTGGTATTCGTCCAGTACAGCTAACATCACCTTTATTTTTGTACCAGTACAAGTAAGGTGAATCGTCCGACAGCACGAACCAATAACGACGTTTACATGGACCACCAATGGTGCGCTGTTCGATCTGTAATTCATCGCTTGCTCGATCATTTGTTTAGCTTTTTATATCTACGTATGATCAAAATTGTTTCCTCCCTCGAGTTTTATAACCTTATCAAAACCAAAAATTCATGAATGAAAGAAAAAGTTCGCCTTTTATGAATCTGTGACATCACTAGAATTTTGATACTTTGATATCAGCAAGAACAGTATACAACGGAACAAGGTCATGCAACTGCCTCCTACGACTGAAGGGATTTCGAAAAAAAATCACTGCTGAAGTAGAATACTAATAGAACTGCATAAACTTTGACTTTGCAAATAATATATAATAACATAATTGTTCCGATTAAAAATTCAATTAAAAAATGTAGTACCTTATTGATATAGCCAGATAACCGTTTCGGTGCACGACTTTTACTCGGTAGAATACTATTTGACTGCATAATTTTACTCCCTCCTGAAGTACGAAGCATTCAGGAGCAAAACACAAAACGGGAAATTTATGATCCTGATGAAGAAAAAGGACAAGGTAAGATGATGAACAATTAGGATGATCATTTGCAGGATAAGGATAAAGAGTTATTGAGTACCGGATAACAGGGGATTACCGTATGCCCTGTTTGGGTAAATGAGCAATAATAGAGACAATTATCCAATCCCAACTAGTTCTAACATTCCACTTAACGTCACTTGCATCAATGCTTCAACGAAACTTCAAGCACTAATTAGTGTGCCTCACTGTTCTGCTATTTGTTGGTGCTATTGTGCAGGTAAGTTGCGGTGAATGATTTGTCGTGAAAATCATCTATTTGTTGGATTCTTCATTTTTGTAAGTAAGCCGTAATGGTCATTGACCTCTTTAAAGAGGTGTTCATTTAACAGATTTATTAATTAAGCTTTGTTTATTCAAGTTGTACTGATTTATAAACATGGAATGATTTATCAGCATAGAATTTTGGAAGGCATATAAGTAATGGTGAATAAACGATTCCATTCAAATTTTCATCATTTAATTAAAATCATTGGAAGACAATTTTTATTTGATCAATCGAACAATGAGATAATCAAAATTGCAAAAATGAATGATAGAATAATCTTCGGTGTCCATTATAATCACTCCGTATTTTAGTACCTGTTCAGTGTTTTTCTGATAGTTTCAGAATTGCATGCCTAACAAATGCTTCACTGTATGTGATATATTTCAAGCTTATTCTTGAATTGATTTTAATTGCTTATGGATTGTGAATAAGAATTGAAGTTAATTATTTACTGCACAGTAATTCAACTGAATCAGCTACGGCCATACTGATTCAATAAATTTACCAAATATTGATTTCCGGAACTAATGTGCAAACAAAATCAAAATAGCTATAAGACCAAAACCCACAGCTGTGCTCAACCATTGCTCCATTTTTCGCTGACCATTTTCATGTTCAGCGTATAGTATCTTAAAAAAAACAATTTCTCTACAGTCGCACTGCTGAAATATTTTAATATTTAAATTTTAGTATATTGAAAATTGAATACTGAAAATATAATACATACGAGAAAGAAAGGAAAGAAAAGCAAGAAAGGCAAGGACAAAACTTAGAAGATGAAAGGAGAAGGAAAATGCTAAATCGTCTACTATAGCATCTCTTACTGTAGTAATTAGAAATAGGAAGGTGTTAAATAGACCTCGAAAAAGGTGATGTAAATGAAGGTACCATTAGCGAGTGATGATGCTATTGCTGTTATAATATTTTGTGATTGTTCACTAAGGTTTACACCCTGAAATTTAAGGTAAGGTATGTTCTCACTTGTGTGAATGTGAAGGCACTTGTGTATTTGACTGTGAAGCAGTTCAAGATTGTTAATAAACAAAAGTGTGAATTTATTTTTAAGATAATAGTTCATAGATTTAATGGATGCTATTCAAAATTTTTCTGGAAAAGATGCAACTACTTTCCCGTAGAATTTCTTGATTTCCTCTTACCTTAAGCATAAACTTTATGACAACAAACTTTATGACTTTATACTTCAAATTAGTTTTTTGCTAAATTAATAGATTAAAAAAAAACCTCTAATACGATTCCAATAAAACCACCAATAGGCGACATTAGCGCTATAAATATTACCAACGATATAACAAAATATATTTTGCTTGGATGAGTTTTAATCAAATTCATTCCGATGCTAAATGCAACCACTGATTTATGCACTATTATTCCGAGGAAGAGTGTTGTTACACTGAACATTGTATACTGTAAATATTACAAATTTCATATGCAATTATTTCCTTCAATTAAAACGAAAGAAATGTAGCAGAAGTTCTCAAATAAAAGAAAACAATGCTACCTGAACACCGAAGGCGAATCCTTCAAGGCAAGAATGAACTGTAAAAGCTGCCACTAAAGTTATCGATTTCACATAATTATCTTTTGTTGGAAGTTTCATTTTCACTACTGAAATATCTCTTTGTTCCTTCTTTCCTTGGCTTTCATCGCCACCATTTTCCTCACATCTCTTAAAGCATTCTCTGCAAATAATTACACTTTACCTTAATAGTAATTCAATTGAAATTTGAAATTTTTAATATTTTATTAAGAGATCAAAAGATTGCTTTAGTATTAAAAAGTTACAGTAACTTAAGCTTAAGCAGAGAAAATTGTTCCGTAATTTTTAGCAATTTATCGAAATGATTTTCATTTTTACATCAATGAAAAAATGTTTTTTTCCTTTGAATTTAACGAATATGAAAGAGAGTATTTCGAGTGTTCGATTCTAAACTTTACTCTATCACGTCATTCTTGCAATCGTTGCATTCAGGTCGGTTTGCATCGTCGTTTGTAGGTTGTTGATGTGAGATATGAATAGCTAATACTTCCACTAAATAAACGATAAAGAAGCCACAGCCAATTAAAACTTCCACGTACGGATAGTGCATTTCCCATCCTTTGTGTTGTTTTATTTTATCAAATGCTTCGCTAAAAAAAAGTAGAACATTTCGCTGATATCTATTAAAATACCCGAACTAATCGGATTCACTGTGTAGCATAGCATCACGCCAAATACGGCTGAACATTGTATTTTTTTTCAAAAAAAAAAATTCACAATGCTAGCCATTTTACTGTTTATTTTATTAATTTTATTATCTGTTGGTAAAATCACTGATGAAAAATATCAGTTTTGCAATATTTGTCAAATTTCACTTAGCTCAGTTTGTACCTAAAATTTTTTGGCAGAGTAATATTTAAAAAAACTTGAAATAAAAACATAGAGAATTTTAGAACTGTTTATGAAAAATTTGTATATACTCAGATACTTACTTAGCCGTCGGTAATAGGTCCAGAAAGCAAACACCTAAAAATACGCCACCAGAAAGACATGATAATATTGAGAGAAAACGAGTTGCTAATTTCTCTTTGGAAGATTTAGTTGCTCGTTGCATTTCGATATATTTGTATATCTAAAAATAATTTGAAATGAATTTTGCTAGCCTATACGTTAGTTTTATGAAAGTAATGCTAACTTTTTATTAATTTAAAATAATTGTTTTTTTTTTATATTTAGCACATTTTTGCAACGTTGTAAATTACCAAAACATTTCTTATCATTTAGGTGCTCATTTGTTAAATATTTTGCATATTTAATAAATGACAAACTTTTGTTGGTAGAAGACCGAACAATAATGCAAAAGCACTCATAGCCATAAGCATCACAATCTTCACCACCAAAATTGACATTTCAACAGTGGCTATAGCGTGAGGTTACACTTACGCAAATACCTAATTTTAAGAGGTTAGGTAATTGTAATTAGGTTTCTTCAAATGCTGATAATTAACGATTTGATAAAGATTTTAGAAATTTTTAATGCTTTCTTAATTCTCGAAATATCTTCTAGCAAATAAAATTATGGAAAATAATTTATCCTTCCTTCTTCCTTCTGTGTACTTTCTCACATTTACTGTTCGTTATAATTTTATTTGTATCCTCGCATTTCACAATTAAATAAATTATAAAATCTGTTTATATACCAAAAAATAAAAAATAAAAACAAAAATTAAAAAAAAAAACAATCCAACAAAATTCTTGCTAAATTGTTTGGGAAATTTCACTGTCCCTCTCTCTCTCTCTCTCTCTCTCTCTCTTTGGTAAATGAAGAGGAAAGAAAGCTTTTACAATTTTAGCTATCTCTAACAAAAACATTTCCATTGCTCACTTTTCAGTTTTGAAGTCCACCATTGCTGCATTTTTCAGATCCATTTGAATCGAAAGCAAAATGAAAAATATAAAAATTGTGACGATTAGCACACAAATTGCTGCAATGCACTTTTTGACGATACGGTGATATTCAACTGCTTCCTTTTTAATTTTTTAAACAAATTATTGCATCACTCAATGGGTTAAACAAATCGGTTCAGCACATTGACATCTGACTAAAGGCTGCCGCCATTTTTCTGATTATTGAAGCGATCGTAGAATTAAATTTAGAATAATATCGATTTGAACAAACAATTCGTATAATAAAAAATGCGTATATTTTTATAAAAGTAGTACTTTTAGCATGTAACATTATCGTTTGATCGCAGTATAACTGAGATCTAATTAATTTAACAAATTTAAATAAGGAATTTTAAGTTTGGAAAAATGAAATTTTGTCAATACAATCAATTATTGTAGTATAACAAAACATATGCTTCAGTTAACTATAATTACATTGCATATTCACTTTAATAATTATGTGATGTGGTAGTATTCAAGATAGTAGTAGTAGTAGTGGTAGTAGCTGTAGTAGTAATACAGGTAATGAGGTACCGTACCAAAAAAAACCCCGTCTTTTCAATAAGTTTGAGCTCCACCAGTTTCAGTGTTGCACACATCAGTGTAACGATAGAAATTAATAAAATAAATTGTCATATATGATGATGTAATAATATAATAATGCAATAACATAACTTATATAAGAGGTTAGAATTAATTGAAAAAAATTTTCTATGAAAAAAAATGATAATATATTTAACATGCTTATTTTAACAAATATCAATAAGTAAAAATAATAACAAATGATTTGTTGTAGTATTAAATTTGCATATGCTAATGCATGAACTCATTGTCTTACCTGTTCTTATTTAATGTCAAAATAATAGGTTGGATTTGTGTAGAATAATTGAAAAACTTCTAACATTCACTTTGTTATCTGTTAACATACATGAAACTATGCACAATTACTGATAACAAAATTGTAAAAGTTTGTCGCAGATCAGTTAGTATGATTGTATAAACAGTAAATAAGCAGTATTTATTATCTGAAACGTAAACATCCACAACGATCAACTGATAATATATTGCACTATTACTGATAACGAACGCATTTAATCCTTCTCCTATCAAGCATTCCGTAACGAATGAATAACTCTCTACGTTCAATTCATTTCTGTATTTTCTCGAAAAAGATGAAACTGTAGAAGCACTGTGCTAAATCATTTGACTAAAGTTTTCAAACTTCTACACACCGTACACTGACCATGCACGATCAATACATGTAAGTAAATACCTTGAATTTCAAAAAAGTCTTTTAGTGAGTTAAGTCTATCAAATCACTGAGTGATATTAGCAATCAATTACTTCCTGCTAATATTATCTATACCAAAGATACATATTAGTTTATTTTGATATAGTGACGTAGCCTGTATTCCTAACAATGTAAGATACATATTATTGGATTAAATCCTTTTAATTTCCCCAAATTTTATTTTATTGTACGTTGTAGGCAGCACCACATATACAATACAAGTACAACAATACACTGTGCATATATAAAGAAATGAAATTAGATGTTTAAATTAGACTAGCAAAGTATCCAATAGAAGAAAACTGTTAGATCTTTGATTCTTTCATAGAAATTTATAGAAATATTTATGTTTGCACTGTTTCAGATGACATTTTATAAATAGCATCATAGGCGCAGGCAAGTGTTACATTTTAGATTGAATGTTCAAAGGAAGTTTTCCTCTGATGCAACAGTGAATGACTAATTATTAAGAAAAATCAAGCAAAAAAAGCCAAAAAAACTGCCCTGCTTCTTTTAGCAACAGTTTTTTTTTAATACCAGAAATTGCTCATTCACAAATTGTCTTATTAGCTTTACATTATCTAAATTTGCACAGAAGTTTTCTGCGTCTCAGGTATTGAAATGCAAATTTTATTGCATAAAATAAAGCATTGCCAAGCATTGTAATAAACTTCAAATGTAAAAACTTAAATGCCATAAGCTATTAATTACAATAGCTATTATTATGAATCTGTACGATAAAGCTTAAAATGTTTGTAGGTTATAAAAATATTAATTATGCTGCCAATAAGTAATAAAAGAGAATCGATTGCTCGCTTAAACTTCTCTAACTATTATCTTCAAATGGTAATCCAAATAAATTGTGCTATTTTTTGCAATACCTTTAAATTGAAATTTAATTGTTGTAAAATTATAGCAAATGCTTCTCAAATAACAGTAAAGAGGAGTGTGTTAAAATAAATTAGCTGATGTGTAAATAGTTTATTGCAAAGAAAATATCAGGAAGACAATGTAAGCAGAATAATCAAGCAATAAATACTGAAGAACACAACTATCAAAAATTATCAAGTATTTTTGGACGAATTAAATATTCTCAAAGTTTTGTTATCAGTTGATTATATAAGCAAAAGATAAGATCACTCATTACTTCTTATAGATAAATATTGATAGTAAAATTCATTGAATTTTAATTAGTATGACGTTTTATCCCCTTCAATGATTGTCGAATGCTTGACAACAGTCATCCTTAATTCATTTAATTTGTAGGCTTATTTATATGTGTAAGATGAAGTAATGAGATTTAGTCATATCTTTAAATTATTTTTATAAATTTGATTAATTTGATTCATAAAACTTTCTTTACATTCCCATGCTCTGATTCATGGCAGGAATGTAAAGAAAGTAATTTGTATATTTTTTTAGTTACAAGGAACAAAAAAACCAACCTCATTCTACTAAAATCCAGTGTGTATTTTAATGTATAATACAGATAATTTAATTACTGTCATCATACGAATAGCTAAAAAATACTAAAAACACTAAAATCATATTGAAAAGACCGATT
This sequence comes from Litomosoides brasiliensis, assembly GCA_013365375.1. Lineage (NCBI taxonomy): Eukaryota > Metazoa > Nematoda > Chromadorea > Rhabditida > Onchocercidae > Litomosoides > Litomosoides brasiliensis. The sequence continues at coordinate 10,270 of JABVXW010000143.1, read as the reverse complement.
AAAGAGGAAGAAACAGATAAACAGAAAAAGAGAGAAGGAAAATTTCTTAATTCTTGGAAAAGACCTGTAACTTAAACAAAATTTTGTTTTAGATGTGATTATTCTGATAACAATCAAAAACCCGAAAATTATTCCAATTAAGTTAACAATTTCCTTACTAAGTACTTAATCAACGGGTGTACCACATGCGCGAGATATTCGTTTGAAACTAGCACTTTGCATTGATGGAGATTTGTCGTGTGCACTTTGACCTTCCTCTTCTGCTATCAAACGACGTGTTTCGGACTTTAGATAAGCTTCATCACCTTTCGATCGTTGCAATGATAGGCTAAATATTTCGTAAAAACATATCATCTTAAAAATAAAAATAGAAGTCAAAATTTTTTGTTTAATAATTTTCTATTTTCATCTTTTAAATTTACAATTTTCAAGTTACACTCACGAAATTTACTGAATGCTAAAAGATCCACAAAATTTACTCAGTGCCGAAAAGTCCACCAGTTTGTTGAATATATTGTTCAGCAGCAGAATGTGGTGAATACAAATTCATTGGAGAATTGTACTGTAGATGACGTACTGTTGCATGCGGAGATAGTTGACGTTCGGTACGTGGTGAGTGTTGAAATGATACTCGTGCTGTAAAAGACGTCAAATTAATTGGCACGATACGTTAGAATAGTAAAAAATAATGCATAAATTTAGGGTATTAAAGGAATTTGTGTTAAATAAACGTTTGTTAACGTTTATTTAATTATAAAAATTAAAAATAATATCTAAAAAGAATCTTATATCGGTGTTCATTCACGTGTGAACAATTATATTATCATGTAGTATTTTTAACCGCAATATTTTGCAAACAAAATTCACTTATTTGTTGCTTATTACTAGCTTTTTTCAATCTGTGTTATTAAAAGTAAAAAATGATAAGAGGAACTTACGTCCACCATCTTGGTATACTGATTTTGTGGCAATATTTCTTACTGGACGGTGTTCACCACCAGAACCAGAAGAAGGATATCCAGCATCACTATAAGCATTGATCGTATCAACATGAACTGGGCCATAAATTTTGCCTTCCGGATCAGCTGTCACGTTATTGGTTGGTGTTATAAGCTGAGTAGATGATGGAGCAGGGGTTCCAAGCGTTATGGGTACATTACGTTGCACATCTGACGTTGGCTTACTACGAGAACCGTATGCACTCTTACTGCGTGACTCTTCTCTATAATTGTGATTTTTTCAATGAATTGATAGGGCAGTAGAGGGCAGATAGGGCAGTTTATAATGTTATCAATCTACTGATAAGTTAACAATGATAGTGTCGGTAGTCAAATTAAAGTAACTAGTACTTATGACTATCAGTACTGTAGATATTTTGGAAACGTTCGTTTTGAGCGTATGAAGATCCGGTATTTGTCACGTTTGTAAATGGAGCAACTGGTTGAGGGTTAAGACGGCGTGGATGACTGGATGAAAAACTTCCCTGTAATTTTTTTCTCCATTTAAATGATTTGATTGAAACAAATATTTTATGTTTGAACATATTGTTAGGCTATGTGTGAAATAAGATTGAACTGACATTCATAAATAGATACTAACTAATTCCACTAAACTGACACTCCATGGTGGAAGCACCTACCTCATAATTATTACATGAAGATGTGCCGTATTTGGATGATTCTGTCGTGATTGGTGCTTCATAACTAGATGTTGAATGCGATATATCTTTTCGTTCATTCTAAAAATTATCGTTTTTTACGTAAATATTTTAAATTTCAATTTTATAGTTAAATTTTTCACCTTGTAATAATTATAAGTGACAGTTTGAGGCTTGATGCGATCCACTGTTATTTGATTATTTTTCTCCGTTAACTGCCATGGTAAACATGAATGTTCGGTTACTTGTCTAAAATTTCAAATGATTATTTCAGTCTAAAATGGATCCAACTGCATATTATTAGTAAATCATTCAGAGCGTATCAGAATTCCTGATACTTTTACTTTCGCTTATCATATTTGAAAAGCATTTCATATGCTGACACTTTATCACTTTTAGCGAGTTGTTTTGACGCTCAATCAGTATCCCACGGAAGAGTCTGTCAGATCCGTAGCGATGATTGATAGGATCATATAATAAGTCGAAATAAATGAAATGAAAATATTGGCATATTATACTCATATTTGCTTCTATCAACTCATCGGTAACAAAGATAAAATGTGATTTGAAAGGAGAAAGAGAAACCTTTGCAGAAGCATGTAAATTTCGAGTGCAACTCTTTCCACGATATTTCTAGCCTCCTGAAGTGACATTCCTTTCGTGATACGACCAGAAAACTTAGTTACCGTATCGCCTATTTGCAATCCAGCTTTGTCCGCTAAACTGTTTTTTTGCACCTAAAATATACACAGATATGTTTGTGAGAAATAATCACAACGAAAACTAATACATATAACTGTTTTATAATTTTCGATATTTCAAATTGAATTGATTCAAGTTAAATCATGCTGTTACAGCACTTTTCACATTTTAAATTAAATTCGAATTAAGCCGATTTCTGAAGTTAAATCAATTAGTAACTTTGTTTCATCAATTGAAATAAAGAATAATTGAGATCAGAAAAATATATTTACAAACTTTCCAATTCCTTCACTTTTTTCTTCTTTTCCATTCTCTCTCTAATTTGAATTTTAATTTTGAAATAGTAGAGAAGTATTTGCTATGATTCTATCGCTACTAGCACGAATAAACAGCAACTACTAACTTAATATCCTAGCAGACAAAATAAAAAGACTCGATATTTCAGCAAGCTATAGGATGGATTAGTCTGTAAATACAGTAGGAATTACACTACTGTATAATACAGTAGTATAATTCTTATTTATCTTTTCCGACAAAAATCCCAATTCTTCACTAGGTATTATTTTTTTTTATTGGCTCTCCATACAAACTAAAGAAAAACTAAAGGTCAAATCTCTAATTAATACTTAAATTCTGGAATTAAACTTATTTGTCTCCTAATTGGGTGCGTATTGCTTCTTCGCATCATAATTATTTTAATCGCATATTTCTAGGAACTATTCAGTATAAATACTTCATTATAAGCTTGACCAAAAATTTTTTGAATTTTAAAAGATGAATAATTTGATTTTAAAAGTGGAAAGAAAAAAAGAAATTAGAACTTTTAACGTACAGTGGAAATTCTAATAGGCATAGCACCCCCACCGTCTACAGTAAATCCCCATGGGATCGTACTGTTGCTTCGATTCATTCGTACTGTAATCGTTTCGTATGCCATTTTCTCCGTCTATCATATAGCTGTAGACTTCAAGAACAAAAATTGTTGTTGTCGAAATTCTTCTCGCAATTTTTGCACAAATCAATACATTCTATTTTAGCTATTTGACTGAAAATTTAATTAAATTTCACTTCTTTAAAGTCGAAGAAAAATTATTCGCTCAAACTAAAAACTAATTAATTTAAAAAAACAATTTATTCAACAAATTAACATGCAATACACAATTAAAGTAAATGTAAATAAAATTACGACAAAACACATATTACGTATGTATTCACGTTATGCATAAATTCACACTGAACTTCACGTAACTCTCATATTTTTGTTTAAATAAATTTATAAATTTGTATTTTACATTACATTCTTGTAAAGCAACAATTGACATAGAACTATCGGTCGTATGTAAATACTTAAAAATCTGGACGAGAATGAAATATGATTAGGAGAAGGAAAAGAAAATAAATTCGATCAATTATGAGGTAGGGGTAGGTTAATGAAAGTATGTTGAGAAAGAGAAGGGAGTAGGAGGTGAAAAAAGCTCTATACTGTGCTAATTGATTTGTAGAATATGCTTCCTTCTTTTTCAACAAATATTTCTGTAACAACGTTTGCTGATCGCAATGATGACGATAATGGTGGCAATTGTAGGCGCAAGAAAAATGTTTCGAACAACAGTGAGAGGAAGGCTTGACGTAATTCAATGATTTTTCACTTGGCAAAACAAAATTCTGCTGTACTTTGAAACGTTTACATTCTAATGTAAAGATAGGAAGCATAGTACAACTTCATAACAATCAATGGAAAACATAATAATTAATTAATTAATTAATAATAACAATAATGAAAGGTTTGTAGTTTAAAAAGAAATTAAAGTTTTTAAGCAAAACATAGAAACAAATTTGTGAAATAATCTTTCTAATTTTTTTAGAATATCAATCAGCAAAAGTAATATTTTCGAACATTTGAAACAACAGCTGAAAACCATCTGTTATTGAAGATCTGCTTCACCCTCAAACATCCCAATATCAGTGAAATTTATAGCAATTAATAAACGTTCAAGTTTTAATTGAATAAAAATTAAATGATCAAAGGAGTACGATAAAAGAGTATCACTTATTCTCGCTGACAGTTGGCCAACACTCTTCCATTCATTCCCACCAATTTATGGCTCATTAATAATTATTTAAATTGTAGTTAATTTAAATATTATATGTATAAAGAGAAAGACATAGAGAAAGTGAGAGAGGAAGGAAGGTAAAGAATTAGTTTCAATTTTCCACTCCACTATTTCTTATTGATAAACAATAAATATCATTTAATTCAAATGACTCACCTTTCTACTGCAATTAATTAATTCTAAACATATAATTACAATATGATAGCTTGAAGTGGTAGATAATAGCACGAGAAGATATAGTTTCATAATGAGCCAGTGGCACTTTTCATTTTGCTGTGATCTTTTTGCAGATAAATTGACTTCAACACACATGAAGGAAATGAGAAGAAGGATTGCTTATCTTTTATCCTCAAACAATAATCAATCAATATCAATTTCTACTTTTTTAATATTATAAAAAATTTAATTAAAAAATAGATGAAAATTCGTTTTCGATTTGAAAAGAAAATTAAAAGCTTCAATGTCTTAAGCAAACTTCTTATTTGATAAGTTTAGGATGGCAATAGAGGAGGATGAAATAGCAAGAGAGTTGAGCTGAAGATATATACCTATCAGTCACCGCTCGAATATTCACTGCGGTGTGGTCTTCCTGAAGTACACCTCATTTTTCAAACTGCACTATCAAATGAGCAGCGAGAATGAGTGATAATAACACGTGATCGAAAGTCGCATTTCCTTCTCTCTTTCTCTCTCTCCCTCTCTCTTTTCATAATTTCTTTTGCCAAGGAATGCGTTAAATCTTTTTGTTTGTTAAAAGATAAAAATAACCGAAACAGTTTTAATAACGATGTAAAAGTTTTAAAACAAAAAAAAAACTTTCATTAATATTATAGCTTTTAAATGATAAGAAGATTCAACAGCTGATTTTTTTTTGAACAGAGATAAAACAGTAAATGAACGGTGTAGATTGAAATTTAAATTTGAAAATTCATTCATTTTTTTCCATTGAAGGTATTTCTTTTTATGAAATGAACTATTGAAGGTTGGTACAACTTTAAAAGAAACAATAATTTCTACCGCTCCTTCTATACCTCTGCGAATAGTGAAATAGGAAATGAATGCAAGTGCAAATGATAGCAATCAGTGATAATTATTAAACAATGATAACTGTATAAATATCATTCATTATCATGTAGTAGCAATTACCATTGTGCAATATAATAAATTATAAATTATCAGCAAAAAATTATTACATTATATTTGATATGCTAACATATAGGTATAAATAGGTGTGTTAAAATTGCTACATGCACATATTAATGTAAATTTGTATAGCAACTTTAGTATTAATAGTGCAACGATATTTGATTACGATATTCCAGTTATTTGAAATGATAATTCTCATAATTTAAAATAATTTTATAAGAAATTTTTGAAATTGAATTGCATGGATTACATTAGCAAAAGCACTCCTCTCTCTCTGTCTTTATCACCTACGGATCGAATGAAATTTTAGTAGCATTTTCGTACTGCGGGAAGATGGAGAAGCCGCAAACAACAGCATTGCATCTTTCATTGATGCTTGTCGGAAGACGTGATGAAATTGTAGATATGTGAGTGGACAGATTCATTTAGAATAGAGGAAGCTGTGAATATTTTTAAAATTGAGAGGACGGAATGTACTGGACGTTCTTCTTGCACTATAACTAATCATGCAATTTAGTGAACTACTCGAAATGAGAGCACACATGCATTTTTGATAAGGTAGAAATTACTAATGGTATTATTTTAAATTTATTAAATGCCAAAAGTAGTAATGAAATATATTAAAATGAGATTATAACACTAATGCATCCTTATTTGGTATTCTTAAAATTTCAATTTAAAAATGTCATTAGTAATTATTCATAAATTTGAAACACAAATTATTCCACCATGCTAACCTTTATTACAACCATCATTACACTGCAGTTATTCCATCGAGTATAAAGACATATATCATCGATGGTTATCTGAAAAATTTTCATTGTATGCTCACAAGCTTGCACTACAAAATAGCATGAAGATTTTGTACTTACTGCAAATTGATATATTTTACATCGCCTTAATAAAATTTTAATAAAGTAATTTGTTACAGTATTTTTTTTGAAAAAATTGAAATTTTTTAGTGCGACAATGACAGTACTATTTTTCATTTTCTCCTCTGTAAATAGCTTTTTCTGTCTTTTAGAAATTCACGATTGAATGAGTAATAAATGTGTTACAGATTTCTTATATAAGTTTAATATTACTTAGAATGAATGCACTCTTTTTTGGAAAGTTATTTTGAAGTCATAACAATAAGGTTAATGTTATAACTCTTCATTTTGTATGAACTTTATTATTCGGTGTTTAACATCGAATAGGATTTTATTCCATCCTTTACATTTCATTTGTTTGTTAAAATTGTGTGATGGAACTTACCTAACTTTAAACCATTTAAAAATTGCATAAAACATTGAAAAGTGTTTTATTATTAATGAAGTTTTAAAGCCTATTAAAAAAAAATTTTTGAGAGGAATGGAAATATTTCTTTTGACAAGTAATTTGTACAACAAGAAATTACAACAATAGAAGTATAATATAGTTGCTTTGAAGGATTTCTTTTTTTGGAATAAACTTGAAGCTAAAAAAGACATATCTTTTTATATAAATGTTTTAAATTGAAAATTTCAAAATTCATAACTTGTGCAAATTAGCTTTTAAAGGACCTATTCTTTGTTATTTTTAAAATTTCATCATGCTGTGCTGTAAGTTGTAAGGAGCAAAGTGTTGGACGACTCATTTTTTTAATCCTTAAATGCCAAATTGGAAGGAATGGTAATTTATCAAAAATAATATCAATTATTTGACATTAAAAAACGAAAGACTATACATTAGTGATAGTAAGATTTCGTGGCAATACTAACGATCCATCTGCTCGCAGTCCCTCTTCCGAGTAGTTTAACACTGAAGAAACTGGTAATGTACCATCGATTTTACAAACGAATAGATTTGATGACAATTTCTGCGAAGTGTACTACTCGTTTACTGAAAACACAAACTTATAAGAAAGTGAAGAGCGTCTGATTTTTCTCACATCAAAATACGTGTCCATTACATGGTAGTGTTGCGAATAAAATAAATCTTTATTTAATCCGAAAAGTGAATCTCATAGTCTTTATATATCAAAATTCAAAAGTTGAAATTATGGTAACACTCATTAGTTATATGTTTCCCCGCAGTAATTGTTGAAAAGAGCGGAAGATCGAGCAGTTTGAGGTATTGCAATGATGTAAGTTTGCGTTGATCTAGTATCAAACTGAACAATTTTTAATTTTTTCTTAAAAGTTGAACGTAACAGTGAAAGCAGATAGATGTAGTTGACCTGAAGTTCATTCGCCAATCACAGATGACCTCACAGTGTCCAACGGTTCTGCTGTTCGTGCGGTAAATTGCACTAGCATATCTTCTGCAGAACCATCGCATTTATGAGATAAAAAGACTACGATAATGAATAAAGCAATCTTCTAACTATATTTTGCAATAAAGGAAATTATGGAACTAAAAAACATAAAAATTATAACTGATGTCGTTAATCATTGCTGTGAATAGTCATTATCATTTAATTTACAAAGGGAGATGTCGGATGAACATACCGCAAGGTGTAATCGGCAACCGTGAGCTAGCAATAACAGATGAAACGGATGGTGTACTCACTGATACACTATCCATTAGTATCGCTTTGCACTGACATTTCGAACAGTTTGGATTTAAGCATTCCGCTAAATATGCTTGTAAACATCTGAAACAGTTTTTTATGGATCGATAATTCAGTGTCTAACGTTACTCATACAAATTTGTTCATAAATTCAGAAGTTTTTTAAAAGTTGCTGAAATTTTCAAATTCGAACTTTCACCTTCAATTTATTTGCAAATGAAAATGTTGGAAAATATAGCTAAAATAAAATGAACCTCTCGTGAAAAATATGTGAGCATCGAAGTGCTTGCAGTGAATCATTGTGAAATCCATAACGTTGCCCACAAAAATTACAAAATAACTCCGTTTCCTGCGTTAACGAAGTGATCGCTCTGGCTAATTGTTCACAATCCTCATCGTTCAACTGATTGTAGAGATCTTGCAGCCTCAGATGGCATTTCATCATTGCATGCTAAGAATGAAAATATTTCAAATCAAAGAAAAAAAAAATAAATTATCACCAATTGTGAAGTAAATTTATTGAAAAAAAGCTATTGAAAAGAAGTTATAATAAACTAGGAGACGGCAGAGGTGCAAAAAAAAATTCATCACGTGAAAAGACAAATTTTGGGTGTTAGAAGGAACATATTAATAATTTGAATTGATGTTATGACATCGACCGTTTGACGCCGAAAAATGTCGTCGGTAAATGGGAATAATTTAGATGAATGAAAAAAAGTATTGATTTAAAATTCCCAGCTTTTATTTCAGATTTTACCAAAAGATATCTTGGTTCTTTTTTTCAGAATTTTTTTCCGGAACCATCGGCTAATATTAAAAATTTAAAAAGTAGCACATTTGCAAGTCAAATATTAATTTCAGTATGGCAATTTAACAATTCCTTTACATGCCAGGTTATAATCGCATTTAAATTGAACTATGGTTTTCCAACGAAACTGTCACAAAGCTTTCAGAGTGTATGGAATTAAAGCAAAAACTGTCGTGAATTGTACGTCTGCTGGAATGTACAGAAACGATTCGTCCTATTAATGCAGTAAATGTTGCTGTTAGGTTGGTTGTCCATCTCGCAACAACTTCATTTCGATATATTTTCAGGAACGTCATTTCAGTCAAACTATCATTCTCGGCTATGCTACTGTCGTACTATGTCGCAGCGTTTGTTTTACCGTCGTACATTGCTCAAGTAACGGTACGTGAATGTGGCATTGCAGTCAGCGTAGAAATTAAACAAATCTTAACTACGACAAAACAACTTCCTATGATCGAACATCCCACATTTCATATTCGATGTTTTGTACAAACTAATTCAAATATCGAACCATACAATGATATCTGCACAATTTCATCAACTATTACTTCTCAAGGTACTAATAACATATGTAAAAAACCATTTCGGTCTATTTCAGGTGCCAATTTCGAGCAATCTGTTTTTACGAGTAGGAGGAGAAAGCCACAATGTTACAACGGCGATGGCTGGTCACAGCAAAGTCAACAAAAAGTCGTACGAATGTAACGAATGTAATAAGCAATTCGGACAAGCGTATGATCTGAAAAGGCATAAGAACATACATACCGGTGAGAAACCTTACAAATGTGACGAATGTGATAAGGCATTCGGACGTGCAAGCTCTCTAAAAGAACACAAGATGATACATGCCGGTGAGAAACCTTACAAATGCGATGAATGTGATAGGGAATTCAGACAAATAGACTGTCTCAAAAAACACAAGATGATACATACCGGTGAGAAACCTTACAAATGCGATGAATGTGATAGGGAATTCAGACAAATAGACTGTCTCAAAAAACACAAGATGATACATACCGGTGAGAAACCTCACAAATGCGATGAGTGTCATAACGAATTCAGACATGCAGCCACTCTGAAGAATCACAAGATGATACATGCCGGTGAGAAACCTTACAAATGTGATAAATGTGATAAGAAATTCAGCCGCCGCGACCATTTGAAGAAACACGAAAAAACACATCTGAACACATCAGAAGAATATGACGACTGGAAGAATAAGTACAGTGGAAAATCTCATTTCGAAGGACGAAGACACGAAGATCGTAGTGAAATAGACGGAGAAATCGTCCTTACAGATGCATTTATAA
>JABVXW010000142.1:106580-132790 GCA_013365375.1 Litomosoides brasiliensis | reverse complement strand
AAAAAGATAGCCATAAAAGTCAATGATTTAATTTGTTCCCGGTCGTTTAGCCCTTTGATCTCTCTTTTCACTCAATTTTCATCTTTCAAATAAACGATTTTTTTTTATTGCTGAACGATTTTAAATAAATAAAACATACAGAATAAAGGTTATCCAACTGATGCTCAATTCGACATTGTATTGAGAGAGAACGAATCCACAAATGATACCAACGTTTTGTTAATGTTTTCAAATTTCGCTGTCGTCGTTGAATGCAACGATCGGCTTCTCTTTCGTTTACTTCCAAATTCCTGCAGCAAAAAGAAAAGGTTATTGTTTACTTGCAAAGAAAAAAGTTGTGTGTAAAAAAAAACAATTACTTTAAAAATCTCAATTTTTCTTTCTTAAAATTATCAACATAGTATGTAATGATAATTTCACTAATACATGAAATTAGAAAGGAATATAATTCGCTTAAAGTCTTAAAATTTATTCTTTGCATTATAATTTCCTTTTAAAATTAAAAAAAAATAAGATTTAGAATTGAACTAAAAATTTAGAAATATGCAAATTTGTAAAAGAAGAAGGAATTTGCCTGGTAACAGTTCGTTGAATGTTATTCACTAGTGTATGCCCTTCAGTTTCGATTTGTAATTGGAGAATCTAAAAATCAAATATTATTAATAATCGATTGCACTTTTTCTCTCAATCCATTATTATTAGCTTCATTTGCTAATAAAATACAACAAAAAAAGTTTAACATTTGAAAAGTTAAATTAGTAAGCAATTGCTTTAATATCAATCAAACAGCTACTACACCAAATTAATCGTCACAAAAACACACATAAAAAAGTAAAATAAACAAAATTATAAATATACTTCAACAATTAATGACCTCATTCTATCAAACAAAACTTGAAAACATGTCAAAATAATCTAATTAATTCATTACGGCTAATAGAGTATTGAGAATTAACTTTAAAAAAAAGTGACGCACGAACAACGTCAAGAAAAGAACAGATTGTCGACGTAATAATAAATAATATTCATTCTATTAATAGTGAAAAACATTAATTAAGTAAAATTTCCAGCAAAAAATTTTATTTATTCAAAATATGAAATATTTATATAACTAATTCACCGTATTAAACTGATTATTTGATGAAGGTATTGTGATAATAATAATTTGATCATATTAAACTGATAACTGAATGACCGTATTAAACTGATAAATGAATGACCGTTAAACCAATAACTGAGTGACCGTATTAAACTAATAACTGAACGATCGTATTAATTATTAACTGACCGTACCAAACTAATCTGATAACTAAATGACCGTATTTTGACCGTATTAAACTGATAACAGTTAAATATTATATCAAATTATTTATCAAATACCTAAAAATTAATAGAATCTTAAATTTGTATGCAACAAAAATTGGATACTATGATATGATATGATGATATGATATGATATGATACGATTGACTGGATGTTTTCTATGATAATTCTTTCAATCGAAAACTAACCATAAATCATTAGATGTACCAAGTAGGCCGATATTACTTTACGACGCAGTAGCGCATATTAAAAGGAGAAAATAGGAATCATTTTAATAAGCAAAAGATAAGAAATGGAATTCATGAGAGTACTATATTTTATTGAGGAGGAGGGGAGAGGAGGGGAAGACAGAGGGGGGAAAGAGGGTAAATAGCAAGGTCATACAGTCATTAATAATATTAGTAATACTTTGACTTTGACATCGAAAAGTAGTTGTATCGTACATTTAATGTTTGAATATTTTATACAACAAATTGAGAGAGAGTGCTGAAAGAATAGATGGAAATTGTTTATTTCATCGGTTATTGGTTAATTAGCATAAAGCGAAATAAATATTTTATTTCATCAGAATTTTTCTTTCTATTATTACAAAAATTTACTAACCGCATTTCCATTCCATTCTTTTTTTTCAAAAAAAAAAATTTAGGGATTTAAAATTAAGTAATAAAAATTAATTAGTAAGATAAGTAATTAGCAAAATGAAGTTCTATAAATGGTATATCTATGTTAACTATTCTCAAACTAAGTCATTTCACTTCACACTTGTAATAAATTGCCAATCCTATTCCCTTTTAATAGTCTAAAAAGGGAAGATCAATTTAAATAAATGATAATAGTAGCAGTACTGATAAGCAATTTGTTTAAAATGATAACTTTTACTAATCAATCTCTCAGTTGGATTTATTGTTTGATGATCAATCATCCATACAACATAATTAACCAACAAATTGACCTGATCGGCTCCTCTTATTTCACCTCCTCCCGTAGAGTAAACCTATCTATTCACTGTTACTAATATCGTCTGCACTACTAATTCATTCAATCAGAAATAATTAATATTGTAATAGTAAAATTTCCCTCATTAATACACGCTCGTAGGTAATTGGATCACTGAAATACCTGATATTACGATTAGAATAAATGGTATCATAGTATTCATGAGAATCCACTGAATCCATTTATTTGTTTCATGCCTTCCACAGTTCTAAAATACGATTTGAATTTGATAATCTGAGCTCACTTCACTCCGTCACCTAACACTTCACAACATTTTCTTCCATTTTTTATTCAATCCCTTTAAAATTAATAATTATGTAATCCGAAATAAGTTATTTACAGCAAAATTACAACAGCTACTACTCATTATTATTATTATTATTATTATTATTATTATTATTATTATTATTATTATTATTTATTATTATTGTTATTATTATTATTATTATTATTACCAATTATCATTATTATTATTACTATTATTATTAACATACTATTTTATTATCAACTATTATTGTAGCTGTTACTCTTCATTATTAACAAACATTAAAAATATGTGGGAAAATAATGAAAAAAAAAACCAGATAGATGAATAAACGATAAATATTAGAAATGAAAAATTGCTAAGTGCAACTAATCAGCTTAACGCCATCTTTAATAACTACTACTACTACCACTACTACCACTACTACTATTACTACAACAGTAACAACAACAACAATAATAATAACATGTATGATAACTGATCATTTTGATAATGTGAATGGATAGTGCAAAGATGAAGGTGTTGACGAGTGATAAAATCAGAAATGCAAAAATATTCGGGAATGAGGGGTGGCGGTTGATCGTTGACAAAAGTAGTATTGTATGAATGATGGTGTATGTATTGGTGTTGTGCATACTATTTTTCAAGGTTATATAGATTATGCATACAATCGTACTTTTAACTATTAAATTGTTATTTCAAAAAAAGAAAAGAAAAGAAAGAAAAGGAAATAAAAAGAAAAAGAGTATTTGATCAATTGATCACTTCAGCTTTGAATTGATTTTATCAGAAAATATTTTTCATTTCAAAATAATAAATTTTAATAAATATTTGTTGTAAAAAAAAATCATAATAGAAAAGAAATTGAAGGAATATTTAAGTGATAAATTTGTGCAAATAATTCAAAATTATAAAAAATATTAGTTTTTTTTTCTTTAAATTGAAATTAATATCAATTGATAGCATTATCATTTATAAGTTTACTCTCTATAACCAATCATTTATCATCCTACTATTGCAACTAATATAATATCACTCATTGATATAATGTACTTTTTCACTATCAATAATCCTAATCAATTATCATTTACAATCACTATTTCACATCCTTTCCTTTTTTCTATTGATTATTTATTAGCAGTTTTCCTATTTATTTTAATTTATCAAAAAGAAGAAAGAAAAAATATATTGTAAAAATTTTAATCTCTAAATTATTAATATCAACCAGTAATTAAAGTATTAATATTAACATATCAAAATGTGTGTGATAATTATTAATTTCATCAACGGAAAAAAAAACAGCTCAATTTGATCATAAATGCAGCAATTAACGAACGAAAAAATTGTTAATTTAATTGGAAGAAAAAAAAATATTAATGGTAAATTTGAAAAAAAACAAAATATACAATTTCAAATTGTCTTATATTTTATAAAATTTATTTTTTTCAAATATTTTTCTTTGCTATCTTCTGCATTCATTTACATCATAAATAAGTTATTTCTTCATTATCATATGATTTGCCGGTCTTATCACCTGACTGATTAGCTCCTATTATTCATTTCAATCATTTTGCCATTTATACGTAAACGATACGTAAACGTTTCTTCACTCGTTTATCACAATTGCGAAGAAAAAAAAAGAAACAGATTAATCGAAAGAGAGCATTGAAGAGACCTTTTAAATTTATTAAATGAAATTAATATAAAAAAACAGAACCTGTTGGTCAGCAGCTAAACGATCAAGTTCTTTACGGGCAGGTCGAGCTTTTGTAAATTTATCTTCTACTGCCGAAAGCTTTTCACTCATTGTTTGAAGCCATTTTCGAAGCTCCGATACTGCTGTTGGTTCAACTTCGTCTGAATATAATCAATGTCGAATTAAACTTTAAAAAGATTTTTTATGCTTAGTCATTTAATCTACCTGGTCCTCAAGCTACATTCCACATTCTATTATCATTTATCATATTCGCTATCACTCATTATCAGTTAATCATATCACTCAGATCAATAATTCTATTTTTGCAAAAAAATGATCAGTGATATATCAGAGGTCGGTCATCTCTTTTGTATGTATCACATGAAGAAAAAGCGTGATGTCTAGAATTAAATTTAAATTAATTAAACCTTTAGCGTTTTCAACAGAAGATCGTCGATTCAGTTTCAAATGTTCCATAGCACGATTAATGGTACTTAATCTGAAATATTTATATCATTAAAATTTTAGTATTTATGATTCTAAAGTTGAAAACATTTCTCGTTTAAATTTTACAATTTAAATGAAAATGCTAGGAGCTGAAGCGATTAAATAATCTAATTTGAATAAGTTCTCTAACATTTAGATGAAAATACAGGAATTGCTGAGAGGAAATAAAAGTATGAATGTTTTGTTTATGTTACCAGCAAATAAGTTACCTGTAGCCATAAGTTTTGAAGATTGAAAAAAAAAATAAAAAACACAATTAGAAACAATAATGTTCGGTTAGATGAGAAGGTAATTATAAAAAGTAAAAGATATGATTGCGAAATAGTATTCGATAGTAAAATTGATTTTTTTATCAAATTTTTTTTTATGAGAAATATTGAAAGAAAAAAAAAATTTTCAAAAAAAAAACGAATTAAACTTTCCAGATAGAATTAATCAATTCCGAGGAAATCTACAGAATTGATTAATCTTATCTGAATGGCATATGCCTAATTAGTTCATTTCTAATTTAATGAATTTTTGAAAATTAATTTATTTTCAAAATTTTACTAACATTTTCATAGTTTTAATATTCACGTAAGTTAAATATCAAAGTTTGTTATCAAATTTCTTAATGATTTCTTCATACAATAACTCTAAACAAATATACTACTACAATGATAGTTTTTGTAAAACGAACATTTCAAGAAAGTGGAACGGTAATTGTTGCAAAAAGTTTTTGAGAGAGCTGAAATTTCTTTATCAGTTGATAAACGATACAAATAAAATTAGATAAATTATCAGTTCAGTGGAATTCAATCATTTTCTTCGCAAATTTCATTCTATCAATAAAATTAATCATTTCACAATTTCTTGCCAAATAATAATTTTTGAGTAAAATAAACTTTGTTTTTGAAATTTTTTGAAATTATTTCAGTGAAATAAATTTTTAATTATCCACACTGATACTTTATATAATAATATATATGCAATAATTTACAGCGTTTTCTGACTTTTTGACGTTTTCTGTTTTGTGACAGGAAACTAGCCGGACAAGAAGTATTAAAAATTTTTTGCCCGGAAACTGCCCGGAATTTTTGCCCGGAAATTAGCCGGACAAGAAGTATTAATATTTTAATTTCCTATCCTAAATCATCACTTCCATACATCTACATTTTTCAAAAAGAGAAAATGAATAGAATATTAGGGTATTTCTTGTTGCGCAACTCATACAGCTATTACTGTTGATGAAATTGCCATCACAAATTTTATTGGTAAAGCACCGACAAATTAATAATAAGGTAAATGTTCAGAAGAAAATCAAAAAAAGAAGAAAAATTATAAATCTTTGATTGATTCAGAAACGTTCAAATTTTCATCAAAACAATTTTGAATTTGTGGAAAAATATAATAAAAATAGTTAATGATAACTAAAAGGTTGTAAATTTCTCCATACTTTCTTACGAATAACATTTGAAGTAGAAATTTCCAATAACTATTATATAATTGAAAAGTTTAAAATTTAGTGAGTTAATTTCCAAAATTTCAATTTCTATTACTTACTTTGAAGTAACCAAATTTGACAATTGTGGAAGAGCGTTCGACAGTTCGTTGCCTTGCTCAATAATTTCCATTCGACGACGTAAAATATCGTTTTCGTTAACAACCTGTTAAAATGCAATAAATTACTCGCTTAGTTAAATTTTTTTTTTTTACAAAAAATTCAACTTCAATTACCAAAATGAAAAACTTTTTTTCAAAAAATAAAAAAATACTCGCGTGGAGTACACTAATCGAATATCATTCTACTTACTAATTACCTACATTCTAATTTGCAATTATTAAAATACAAATATATTAAATATTATCAGATTGAAAGTACACCATTAGAAATAAATGGTTAAAATATCAAAATAGGCCTATTAATTTAATGATCAATTTCAACTTATAAACTAAATTATAGCATTGAATTTCGATATAAAGCTGTTAGGATATTGGATATCCAATGATGAAAATAAAATGACAATGAGGAAGAGGAAAGAGAAGTTTGAGATTGAAACTTTGAAGCAAAATACTGAAGATCGATAAGTGGAGATTTAATTACGCTAACAATTTATACCTCTATCATTATAACTATAATACATATATATAATGAAATTTAACACTTATCGTTGTTCAATTTTAAAATAATGAAAGAAGAGGGACGTTAAAGCAAAATCCTAATAATATTATTAAAAATTAAAATTTTAATTTTTGAGAGAAATTTCAAAATTTAACAGGATAGTATGAAGAAATCAACAGATAAATATATCACTTATCACATAACAAGGTATCAATTTCATCATTAAATACGTTGATAGCTAAAACTATTTAACTAATATATATGTATGCATATATTTATTTGAGATATTTCAAACAATTTTAATTCTAATTTTTTCTTTTTAGTATTCCTAACATTTCCCATTAATTTTCGAAATTATTTTAATAATTTATTATTGATTGATTTCTTCTGAAATTGAACAATTTGTATGAAAATCAAATAATTTAAAATTAAAAATTCATATTTTAAGATATTCGCTTAAACTGATTTGTCAAAATTGAAATGCTATAAAATGACACATATCAATCACATGCAACAATAGAGGAATGAAATGATAGAGAAAAAATGTATGCCTAATAAGCGAAACAACACATTGATAATTAACCAATAATTAATTCATTTCCTGGTTAGCTAATATTAGTTAGCTATTCTAGCATAGCTAGATGAAACAAGTTAATGTAAATATCCTGATCGATCTAGGCAAATAACTTTGGAAAATATTAGAGAGATGAAGAAAATTCTCGATTAATGGACAATATAAGAATGTAAAATTACTTTTTACTTTACATTGAATACTTGTAAACAAAAACCCTAAAAAGGTACTTAAATATTTCACGTAAATACTACACACTTCCGCTATTGAATGAATAGAATGGAATGAATGATTCGGAGAAGAAGGAATAAAGACAAATCGTTGAACAATAAGTTAACTTTATTTACCTTCACTTTTATTTCATAAACTTTTAGTTATACTAATACATTCTATCAATTAGGGAATTAAAAATTGTCTTTTACATCTTTTTATTTTGTTCATTTTATTGAAAAGAACAGAATTGTAATTAACTTTACAACATGTTTAGCTATTTCCTATTCTTTTTTTTACAAAAATTAATTTATTTTTATTATTATTGTTATTATTGTGATTATTATTATGATCATTACTATTACGATTATTATTATGATTATTTTTTTTTAATTTTTATAAAAAAAAGAGTATTAGCTTTTTTTTATAAACAAAATAAATAAAAAGATTTACTATTTAGTAATTATAAAAAAAAAATCAAGTTTGGTAATAAAGAATAATGATAAAATAAATAAATAAAGAATTTGATAATAAAGAATAATGATAAAATAAATAAATAAAGAATTTGGTAATAAAGAATAATGATAAAATAAATGAAAGAAAAAAAAGTCAAAAAAATATCATTGAAGTACAAAATGATATCACGTGGCCGATCGACAAGTGAGTGTGAGAGTGTAACAATTTGTCTCAAAAGTATTTTGAAAAAATCCATTCCAGCATACATCACTAGTGCAGGACGTTCGTTAAGGTTTTTGGTTTTTTTTTTTTAAATATAATTATTACTATGACTATTACTATTGTTATTATTACTATTATGACTATTATTATGATTACTATTATTATTTATTGTTATTGTTATTCAACAAAGATTGGGATAATAACAAAAATATGCAGCTACGACAATAAGCTGACTGCTTACACCATCTATCACTTACCTTAGCAACCAATTAAGAAGAAATGAAAGTTAGTGATGCACTTAGTTTTTTTTTTTTTTTTTTTTACAATTTTATAAAAAAAAATAGAAAAAAAAGAATGTCCTTATCAATCAACAAAGTTAAAAATGAGTAGAAAAAATTTTGCAAAACTTTTTGTACGTCTGGTTTCATTTCAAATTGAAATTAAAAAAGAAGAAGGAGAAGGATGATGTGCACTTTGCAGAAGTATAACATGATGGAGATGATGATGATGATGACGATGTTATGCTTAAAGTTAAAATTTAATTATGCAAAATTGTAACATTCATCTGTGTAAAACAAAGAATTGCTTCTGTCAATTTAAAATTTAACTTCTTGAAAAGCTAAAATAAATGGCAAAATAAGATGGATTATTAATGAATTTTAGAGCACCAAGCAAGCTCTTCCTCTACTGCTTATAATGACAGTAATAAATCGGGCTAAATAATTAAGTGCTAAAGAGATTATTGTACGAATTTGAATTAAAAAATTAAAATTAGACAAATAACGGAAGTGAGGAAGAATTAAAGCAAATTAATAACTGATAATTGACAATATGAAAAGATGTAATTTAGGAAATTATTTGTTATTATTGTTGTTATTATTTTCATTGCTATTATTATTATTATTATAATTATTATTATTGTTATTATTTTCATTGCTGTTATTATTATTATAATTATTACTATTATTACTATTATTATATTATTCCATGAAAATGAATAGTTTGATTAAAAGATGAAATTTTCGAATTTCTCAAATTATGTTGAAAAGTTCAAACTTTAATAAATAAATTTAAAAGAACTATTTAAGTGATATTTAATTCTCATAATCTTTTTTATTGATCATAATTGCTGTAAAGCTAACGAACGAACTAAAAGTTATTTCACTAAAACACCAATAATCATTATAACGTTTATTTTTTTTTCTTCTTCTGATTGTAAGAATTTAAAAAAAAATTTAAACAAAATTTAAAAATAAATGAAAAATTAACAAACCATTTGGTGATCAATAGCATTAAGAATATCGTTATACAATATACTACATGCCTCACAAAATAGTTCTTGCAATAAAATGTTATTGTCGTTGTTGATGATCGTTGTAGGAGTTCCAGTTGTAGTAATGTCAGTAATGGCGATAACAGTATCAGTTTCGTCCTGTGAATTTATTTCAGACGATTGCCATCTTCTTTGTAACTGTAAAAACTTTTTATATCTTTTCATATTAAATTTCATAACAATAGTATTATCAAACAATAATAATAATAATAATAACAAACATGTATTGTCATATATTTTATTACTTCAATAAATCTACTACTCCTACTACTACTACAACACACGCACGCACGAAAAAAAAGGAAAATAAAGAAAAAAGGAAAAAAAAGGAAAAAGGAAATAAAAAGAAAATAGAAAAAAAGGAAAAAGGAAAAAAAAGGAAATTTTTCTTCGCCTTTCTACTACTATAGTACGATTGTATTGTTTTATGGCTAACGAATATTTCATTTCATTTTATTAAATACAAATGATAAGTTTATAATTAATAATCAAAATTATTGGAAGAAATAAATTTTTGATTAATTTTAATAATAAAATACTGAAAGATTAGAATTGATAGTGAATATTTAATTTAAAAAAAAATAAATATATTTAATTTTCCCTATTCTTTTCTTATGTTTATTTGTTTTCAAAAATGCTTAAAATTTTTTATCAAAAAGAAATTTAAAAGAAAAAAAAAGGATATTTTAGAAATATTAAAAAGGCGAAAAAAACTACTGATAGAATTATCTAACGGATATTAAAATGGCATCGTTCTGTAGTGTCAATTAAAATAATTTAAATTTCAAATATTACTATATTTGTTAGACAATTATAAAAAGATTGATGCTATAAAAGATAAAATTATTGGAACTGTAAATGGGATCGACTGAGTCTAAATGGATAATTAAAATAAAAAGGAAGAGTAAAAAATTCTTGCGCTGTATAGGTCAATTGAATAGGTCAATCCAATCACTGATATAAATGGGAGCAATGGATAGGTCAACCCAATCACTCCAATATATGTAGGAGGAATGTAAAAAAATGAGAGTTGCAGCTGACAAAAAATATCCATTTATACTAAGTTCTCTTAATTTCATTAATATGTTCATTTCATTAATCTCATTTCACATTTCTTAATTTCATTTTTCATAAAAATTCTCTTAAGTTCTCTTAAAAGCTTATTAAAAAATTAAAATTTGTAAAATATACTGCAAATGTATACTATACAATACTGTAAACACACATTGTATACTGCACAGTCTATGTAAATTTAAATACTATTCAATTACAGTTATATTCTACAACAATACAATTTATCAATTTCTAATTAAACAAAAGATTATGACCATTTTTGTGTTAAAAATTATAATCGTGAAAAGTTGTATTTAACTTTTCTCTTACTATAGTTTTTTAATAAATCATAAATCAATTTAGATTAAATTTTACATTTAAAATTAAATTACTCATTAATCATCAATAATTATAAACCTATTAAGATTGGTTGAATGTTAAGTATTATTATTAACATATCAATTTTGATATTAATTTTGACTGTTAAAGAAGAGTATGTGAAACTGGTTGAACGCAACAAAAAGAGTACTGATGAAGATAAATCTGTCAGAAACAGTAGTTCGTTCAGATACCTAAAAAAAAAATAAACCAAATTCACCACATCTTATCAAACAGTATATTTTCTAATTAAACATCTTTAAAGACAAGAAAAAAAAATAAGCCGCAAAAAATTAAACGAACAAATTTCTATTTAAATTTTAAATTATCTTGTTGAACTGTTGGTTGCATAATCATGGAAAATGTTAATAGCAATAACATTTTCTACAAAAACTTTCATAGCTTGAAATTTTAAAACTTTTAAATTCTTCCTTATCAATTATTACTGAACAATATACGTTACTTAGTAATAGTATGTTTGTATTAATTATAATTACGATTGCTATTTGCTGCTTCCTTAAAATTTAAAGCAAATAAAAATCATTCAACAACAATATTATCAATTATCATTTCAAATTAAAGATTTTTTTCACTATTGGTAGTTAATTGTTTTAAATTATTTAAGCGAGTAAAATTCAATTAATAAAACTAATAATAATGGAACAAAAGCATAGAGTGAAATTTCACAGAGAAAAAAAAATTCCATCGTTTTTTTTCTTAAAGAAAAAACGAAATTCAAATTTTAAAAGATATTAGTAGGAAGCAAATTCCATTCTCATCCAACGATCATAAATCACTGTTAACAGTTTACTATTATTTTGTGCACCATTCGATCATACCATCTTGGAGACCATTTTTTTTTTTGAAAATAAAATAAGTCTTACAAAAAAAAATTCCTTTCAATAATCACTTTTTAAATTAAAGAACAAGAATTACTTTTTCTTTTTTTTAACGAAATGTTTTTTTTTTAAACCGATCTTTAACAACAAAAGAAATTTTGTCAAATGCATTTGTAATTAGAATAGCTAAGTTAATTTATAGAAAAAGAAAACTTATTGCGGCAGGAATATTTCCGTATAAAGTAATTTAATTATTATTTCTAGTATTTCATCATATTTCTAGTACTATAAAATGATTTAATTACATTTCTGATACTCCATAACTTAAAATACAAATAAGAGTAAGTGTTGGACAAATTAAATAACAAATATTTGCCACAAATGATAAACATCACATTTATCATAAATTACTAAAATTACACATCTCTTTTAAAAATGGCAATATACTAAATTAATCACATATAGTAAATTACTAATAATTTATTAACTGTGTACGGTACGCTTTAGATAGGTGCTGAACATATACGGTAGTATTTCATCTGTTTTTTTTTTAATTTCTTAAAACAATTTAATAAATTTAAAATAATTAAAAAAAATTTTCTTTAATTTAAAACAACTAAAAATATATTTTAATCACTAAAAAAAATACCAATTTGCCATATATGTTAGTTTCATTTTTAAACATGAAATATTATTAAGGTAATAATAATTTTACAGTTAAATATTAATAAAATAAGATCAATCTATTTTATTTGCCACGAAATTTAAGGCCATTTAATCTAATCTATCTTCTTCATGATAATTATTAATTCTTATAAGACTGAAATATGTTATTCTAATAGTTTGGGAAATGTTTTTACACTTAATGTAGTAGAATTTTGCAAATCATTCCTCGTTCATTTAAAGTCTGAAAGTAATGAGAGAAAAAAAATATTCTTTAAGAAATTTTTAGGAAATTAAAGAAAGGAGAGAGAGAGAGAGAGAGAGAGAGGAAGAGGGAGAGGAGAATACATTTATCATCAATATTTTATATTAGCAAAAAAAAATAGAAAATTTTGCAGATGTTTTCATTAAAAATTTTCCACATCTTTTATTGTTTGAGTTTTTTAGGCTTAAAAATTGATAAATTTAACTAATATGTGCATTTTATTTATCACTAACTAATACTTTTATAATTGAAATTGATATTAGTGAGAAAGCTTCATCATCACAATCAATCACCTGTATGTTAAGCTAATAAGGAAGCATTTATTTATTTACCTTAATTGAACAAATATGCTTCACCCCTAAATCATTTCACTATTCGCACTTTCAAATATTCAATTTTAACATTTACTGCTGAAATCACACCTTCCTCGCCCATAACATTTATATTTTGATAATATTTATTGATAGTATAACGATTCAAATTATTACATTTTTGCTCCTCACACTTATAGATCAATTTATATCCTTCTGAAAAGCATTTCAACCAACCCATTGAGTTTAAGTCATTTAACTCAATCAATTTTAATTATTCTTTGAAGTTTCCGATAATTTAATCTTCTAATCCAACCACTCCTTTCATCCTTTTAATTACAACTAAATTTTCTCGTCCACAATTTTTCCCAAATTTTCCTCTCATTACTACCGTTTCAAATTGATAAATAAAAAAAAGAAAGAAAGAAAATAACTCATTTCATGAAATATGTTTATTATAGAAAGTTTAAAATAATAATGATAAAAGGAAAGTACTGAGGAAAGAGTTTTTCCTCTTTTTTTTTCAAACAAAACCAACACTTAGTAAGTGTTCGTTTAAAAAAAATGAAAAGAAAAAAAAAGTAAGAAATTTAACTCATTCAAGAATTCCTGAACAAAAAAAATTGTGGAGAAAAATGGAAAAAAATTGAAAAATTGTTAAAATTTCAATGATCAATCTCTTCTTCGAATTCACTCTCACTTTTGAGGGTCAAGACAAAGAGACTATTTGAAAGAAACAACACATTCAAAAACGAAAAAAAAGTACGTAAAATGACAAATGCCATCGATACACACCTGTTGACAACAGCTAACAATCAAGTCAGTCAACTAGCTCCTTCAAGGTCAA
Source organism: Litomosoides brasiliensis (assembly GCA_013365375.1). Lineage (NCBI taxonomy): Eukaryota > Metazoa > Nematoda > Chromadorea > Rhabditida > Onchocercidae > Litomosoides > Litomosoides brasiliensis. The sequence continues at coordinate 118,754 of JABVXW010000142.1, read as the reverse complement.
ATAAAAGTTTCAGAAAAAAAAAAGAAAAATTGAAAATCAAAATATATTGCAAGAATTCAATTTTATCCAATTTAAAAAAATTCATCATACTAAAAAATGAATGGATAATATTGAATTATGAGAATTACAATTGAATCATTGCACTTTTGCACATCTGCGCTATGGTCATATTTGATAATGCATGTTATTAATTAATATGGACATGTAGTAGAGGTACTTATCATTAATTATATCTAAATGACATTTGCAATTAATTACATAGGTTCATTATTATATATATGCATAAAGGATATTTATCATAGATATGTACCTAACAAAGGATATTTATTATTATATTGATAATAATTCTACGACTTCAATATTACAATGATTATGATATCATTGTTTCTTATCATTCTTATGATAAGAAATAATCATTTAGTTCATTATCATTTCATTATTCTTATCATTTAGTTCATCTACTACAGGAATATTTTTAGCTAATCGATCAATGAAAACAAAAAAAAAACATCGATCCATAGTTATCATATTATATGATATCTTTATTAAAATGAATTAGTAGTTAGAAGGTATCTTTATTATAGCAAAAATTAAGAAAATATTTCAACTAAGAAATTATATGAAATTAAATTAAATCTATTTCTTATTTGAAGTGATAAAAACTTTGTCATTTACATCACCACACACATATGCAATTAAAAAAGATAGGAGTAATTAACTCTCACAGCTCTATAATTACAATTATTATTACTTTGTTAACAATGATAGTAGCTAATCGTTGTTCACTACTATCATTACTACTAATGTATTACTCATATTAATTAATTCTATAATAGGAATATAATACTGATAATTTTTTGAAGTTCTCTTTCAAATTTTAGGTGCTTTTGTCATGTAATCAATGCTGTTCTTAAAATGCAACATATTTTACTACGGCTGTTATACTGTGCTTTTTCGCTGCAATTACAGCATTTAGCTCAGGTAAGTATAGCATATATTTTTTGCAATATATGCTATACTTACCTGAGCTCAATTTTAAGGCGATTCCTATTATTGCTAGTGTAGTAGCAGCCACAATAGGTAATTTGTTCCTTTTTTTACTTTGTGAATTTAGCTACTGATCATTACTCTCTTAGCATTACTTCTCATTACTAGCAAGTCAAATAAGTGACGCTGCAAGTATAGTGTTTAATTACGGAATGAGAGAGAGGTAATAAATTTGCACAAAGTGCTCTCAGGTAAAACAGTTGCATCACAGGCTACATTACACAAAATGTCCAAAGTCTCTAAATAAGATTGAGCTCAGGTAAGTATAGTGATAGGTAATAATTGGTATTAATGTAATCTATCTAGCAGATCAGTGAATGCTGACCGCTTAAATATATTTTACAAAAAAGTATGAAAGATGTTGCAAAATATCCGGTAGCAAAATTGCACGCACGTATAAGAACATTAAAACATATTAAGAGAACGTCAATTTTTTTTTTATTAAATTCAATTTTAAAAATAATCTTATTAATAATTTATCAGCTATCAGGATGTGTTGTGTGTGGTGCAATACTATATGATTTTTCAAATTACGAATAATTTTCATGAATTGAAATTAGAATGACAAAAAAAATCAGACTTACCATATCAACATTGTTTTCCGGATTTATTGGAATTGATAAAGGAACATCGTGATATTCGCATACATCCATTCTTTCAAATACTTTTTGCATTCTTTTCGTTACTCTTAGAAATTAATTTCAAATAAGGTAATAATCAGAATGGAAGGAATACTTTCAGATGTCTCTCTAAATTCACCAGAGACTAGTAGAAAGTATTACCGTTTGAGGCTATTAGGTTTAATAATAGTACCGATTGAATGGTTGAACAAACAGGAAAATTTTATCCGGCTTTTCTTGATGTTAGTTAGAAAATTCTTCGGTATCGTTCCGGATAAAATCATCCCCCTTGTGTAATATCATCATCTGGATAGCAGACATATGAATAGGCAGTGGAATAGGTTTAAATCGGTGTTCTCTCGTTACTCCTCCGATCTCATCACCACTTCTGCAGCTGTTAATAATGCCCGTCTAAGGTGCTCCAACAGATCTCTGCAATACAAATCAATGATTAGTTAAATTATTAAACAATGGAACATGTTCATATAGCGACAATTCGACAATTAGTATGAAAATTATCAGTAAATTTGAAAAATTTAAATTTCATTTCAAATATCAATAGCACAAATTTCACAACTAACAAAAGCCATAACAATTAATTTCAATTTCAATAAGGTTTTTTCTTTTTTTACAATACCACTACGACTACTACACTACGACTACTCGTATGCAACATAAGTTGAAATGATCCATCAAATTTGGTATATCAAATTTTCACAGCTTTAAAAAGTAATATAAATTAAATTTAAGAAAATAAAAATAAATTAAAGCTAACATAAATATTATGTAATCATATGTTGATCAAATTGTATAAGCTAAGACTGATTAACGATTGATCGATAAAACAGAATGATAGTAATTAATGTATTGTATAATAGTAGGGTGCTATACCGCCCCTACCGTACACGGTAATGCTATCTAATCTAATCTATCTATTTACCTAGACTAGATTAGCATTACCATGTATGGTAGACTAACATTGATAATACATCAATTATTATCGTCCAGTCTTTGTTATCATTTGTGATAGCAAACAATTCATACTCTTACTGATCCATCTTTACTGTGACCATTTCATCATAAATGATACTACAGCACCATTTCACTACAAAAAGTGCTGGAACTATCAAATTTCACTATAAATGATGTATAGACATAGTTAATTCCACCATAAATGGTACCAATAATATAGATATTGCACCATAAATGGTACCAATGATATAGATATTTCACCATAAATGGTACCAATCATATATATATTTCACCATAAGTGGTACCAATGGTATAGATATTGCACCATAAGTGGTACCAATGCTATAGATACTTCACCATAAATGGTACCAAATAGTACCGTGAAAATTTCATTTCAACTAATGTGTACTGATAATTTGAGGAATTCAATAAAAGTAATACGCAAACCATTACCAATAGGATCGGCCAACGAAGAAATAGTACAAAATGATTCATAGAAGAATAGCGGCAACTATAAAACGCTATGCATTTAAGATTTCAACTACAAAAAAAAATGCATAAGCCTAGAGAATAGGACAAATATAACTATAAATTTCCATTTCAAATTACATTCTATACTAAAAATAAACAAACAGATTTCCACCTCCACATCATTATTCTATCCTCCTCCTCCTCCTCCTCCTCCTCTCTCTCTCTCTCTCTCTCTCTCTCTCTCTCTCTCTCTCTCTCTCTCTCTCTCTCTCCTACCACTCTCAATTTAGCCTTGTAAATATTTCATTCAATTCGGCAAATGTTCAAATTTCGATAAAAATATCATTGAAATCATTTTTGAATTATGCAATCAGAGTGTCATCACAGTTCTACCCGATCTGTTGCGCACATTTCTTTTTTCCACTTTACTTGAATTATTTCAAATAAAACTCAAATTATTTCACACTGCTAACAACACTTTTTCAACACTTCAAACATTACATAAATTACACACTCTCATCAAACAATTATTTTAATGAAAGAAAGCAATGATTGAAATTTAAAAAAAAAAAGAAAAACTTTGCTTATAAATCTAATAAGTTAAGTGCAAAAAAAACAATGAGGAAAATTTACACATTATAGAATTAATAACTAATAAAATGTCATGAGAATTACTTATTCTCAGAAAAAAAGAAGTGTTTTAATAATAAATTTAATTAGTATTTACTTTGATCAATACCGCTCGTTGTATGTATTAGTAAGTTTAAAATTAATAGAAAATAGAAGGAAAATAATAGTAACAATAACAATAATAATAATAACGATAATAGTAATAAAAAAAATTAATAATAATAATAAGTGATAATAAATGATAAGCGTTGCATATCTAATTAGGGATTATTAAATTTCATCTTCGATGAAATTTAATAGGTGAGATTCATTTACAATTGCCTATTGTTGAATAATTTTGTTATTCATATATATATATATATATATATATATATATATATATATGAATAACTGTTACAAATATATATATAGCTCTGTACAGGAAATAATAAAATATCGGAATGTGTCGGTGAAAAATGAAATGAGCTCATTTCAGGTGAAAAATTTATCATTAAAATTAAAAAAAAAAACGAACATCATTTTTGTTGAATGAATTGGTGCGAATCGATGAGTTAAAAAAGATGAAAAGTTAGCCGGCCGGTATATTACTCTATAATTTTCCTCCACCCGTTTTTCTCTCCCTTTTTTTTCATTTTAATTTGAATAAAATATCAAAAGAAGGAAGAAGAAAAAAAGGAAAGATAGAAATAGCCTTGATTTGATGTTAACGATATTTTCTCAATGTTTTTTTTCCTTTCCTTTTTCAAATAAATCTTTTACAACACACTCTCCTAACACTTCTCTGATAGTAACTCTCTGATTTTTTACCTAAAAATAAAATTTTACAAAAATTAAATTTTATCATTTCTTTTTTTATGCAAATTATATAGAAAATATTAAAAAACACACACACACACATAAATAAAAACAGAATAAAAGATAAGTAAAGTATATCTTTACAAAAAGAAAATTCATTTCTTATTAGCTGAAATATTTCCATCGTCTAATCTTTGAACTTTACATTTTTACATCAATTGAAGTTGACAGTGTAACGTGTCGTAACATTCATCAATTGATGTTTTTGATGAGAATGTAAACGTGAAATGTTCAAAAAATTTTTTTACTAACTGAAATTAGTTTACTAAATTATTTCACGTAACTATTTTACTTTTTGAAATTCAAATAATATGCAAATAGATGTTTTTAAATTTAAATTTTTACAAAAAATTATTATATTTCATTCATTTCCTAAATGAAATGCTGAAAGTTTCATTTAATTTATCTTATAATTAATTGTTCTCTTCAGCATCGTTTGCGCTCTTTCGCACTCTCAACAAAATACTAAAACAATTTCAAATGAATTCCAATTTTCAATACAAATTACTTGAAATTATTAGAAATGGAAATGCAAAGGTATAAAATATTTCCGCACACATATTTTCACGCATTTTTGTCATATTTCCCTACTCATTCTCTTTACTCTCTCTCTTGCCTACTGCAATCGTTCTTCCTTTTTTTTTGCTTCATTCCATCAAATTTAATTCAATCTATTCCTGGAACTGCAATATTTTCCCTAAGGAGCAAAGTCTAATTTAATTTCTACCTTAAACTATAAAAGCATTTCAGGAATGAAATGGAAATGTGAAATCGAAAATTAATAATTAATGCTTAATCTAAGAATAGTGAACAAATATATATTTAATTATCAAATAATTTCATTCAAATAGATATTAGTAGTTAATGAAAATTACAGAAAGAGTAGTAGTAGTAGTAATTCATAAGTTTACTAGAAATAAAGTAATTATTATTATGAATTAGCAATATCATCTAATATCTCCCTAACATACTATAAATTATAGCTAAAACTATTTTCTTTCTTTCTCTCACTCTCTCCCTGCCTGTTTAATAGAAAAATAGTGAAAATATAAGGTAATAAGATTAGTAGCTTTCATTCATTACCATAAAGCTATCATTAAGTTTCATTTTTTTTAAGGAAAAAAAAATTTGAAAGAAAAATTAAAAAAAAAAGAAAAGAAGGAATGCAATCTTTGCTTGTGATAAGATCGATGCCACCAAAATTTTTTTGTGCAAATCTTCCGTTTTGTCCATTTTCCCTTTTTCTTTCTTTCTTTCTTTCCTTCCTTCCTTCTTTCTTTCTTTCCTTTTTTTCACTTTACAACTTTTCCACAACCATTTTCTTCTTTCATTCGTTCGCTTTTTTTCTTTCTTTTATATTCGCTAACGAATGTTTCCGAAAATGTTTGTTCACTTCTTTCCTTCCGTAAAAAATAAACAACTTGGGAAGGAGTGGAAATGGAGACGGAAAGGAATGAAATAGTTAAAAGCTAAGGAAGTGATGCTTCACTAGCAATGATGAGTCATCGCTTTTGCTTCTAAGCTTCAACGCCGATCGATCACTACTGGCATTGAAGATATGATCGGAATGGTGAGTGAGTGTCGTACGATCAAAAGCTATTCACGAGAATAATGCTTTTATCATTTATTCCGATCATTTAATTGTGATAAAAAAAATATATATATTCGTCAGTCATATTTATCACTTACTGATAAATGAGATTAGCATTTACTTTGCAAAGAATTGAAAAAGTGATAGTATTTCATTTACTAATAAATTATTTATCAGTTCATTATTACTATGAAGTACAATGAAAATGAGTCGTATTTTTTCGTTTTAATTAATTAATTAAAGGCTTATTTTAGTAGAGTAAGTGTCACGTACATCTTCAAGATTCTTCAAGATGAAATGAATAGTAAGTGATTTAAGAGAGAAGCAATAAATGATTGGATGGATTAAATTTCAATCTTAACATTTCTTTCGTAAGCATTAAAAAGAGAGCTAATTAATTGGAAATCGTTAAATCAAAGAATGAAAATGACAATATCATAAGACACACACACACACACACACACACAAATTCATTCAATATTATAATTATATAATTTTAAAGCCTTTTATTATCAAAAAAACCTCACTATAGTTCATCATTATCATAGCAACAAATATTTTAATTGAAATATTATGGTTTTTTTAAAGTATCAAATTATCAACAGAAATGTGGTAAAATAAACGTATGCTAATAATATGAGATATATCATACACCAATCGTATACTTTTCCTTTTTCATTTAATATTATAACTGTATAAAGTATGAATATAAATTAGACTGATTATTTCAATTTCGAAAGACATGATGTTTAAAATTAAAGATGACATATTGATGTATGACAACCCAATGTCGCTATCATAAATGATAATATCCGTACTACAGTATTATTATCTCTAATAGGTATATGTTTATACACATGTGCATATTTAATTTATTTATATTTAATAATTGAATGAATATAGAAGATGATTAATTGGAGACTTATTTTAAAATAATTTAATTAAATAGTAAATAAATCAAAAATGATTAGTGAATGTAACATAACGTATTAAAATATTTTCCTGTAAGATTTTGATAAAATAAATTTGAAATTAATAGAAAAAAAGAAAAAGCATCAACTCATAAAAAAAATTAATTACTTTTCTTTTTTTCTTGCCTATCTTTTTTTTTCATCCTTACTTTTTGTTATTAAAAGAATTGAAATAAATAAAATATTAAAATTATTAAAAGAATTGAAATAAATGAAAACATTCAATTTTTTTCTACAATTTAACAATGCTAACTGCTATTGTTAAAAGCCTAAATGATTAAAATGTATCACTCATTTCTGTCAATAAAACAAATTTAAAATTTATTTTAAGTTTACCAAACGAATTTAAATAGATAAAAGTATTAATGATTAGAATATACTATTAGTAAAATGCGGTAAATGAGGTTAATTGAGCTGAATGAGAGCAATATGCCAAATCTGATCACTTATCTCTGCATCACTACCACTACCAATTTGTCGATACATCGATGATAATATGCCACAATTTATTAACTACCATTTCCTGATGGCACCTTTAATTAATGTATAAGAAGAAAAAGAAAAAATTACGGTATATTAGTAATCATTGATTATCAATGCAAATAATATCAACATATTTGAAATTAATTTAGAATTAATTAATTTTTTTTTTGAAAAAAAAATTCCAATAAAATGATATAAAATAAAAGAGATTTTCAAAAAAAAATTTTGATGATATGAAATTAAAATGATATGAAATAAAAGAGGATATCAAAAAAAATTTTTTTTTCCTAAATGAATGTATAAAAGTAATTAATTGTTACTTTTTTTTTATTTATATAAATTACTTTTTTTGATAATTTTCAAATATTTTTAAAAATGAATGCTTTAAAAAGATTATGAATTAATTGAATATCATTGATTTAAAAAAAAGCTCAGTGATTACGATGATAAGATAGAATGAACTACTATATGTTATCATAATTAGTAGTAAAAATGTAAGAGTTAAAAGTTTAACAATTTAGATGAAAATTATTGCAATTTGAATTTTTTTCCAAAAATTTCTCCACCAAAAATAAGAAGTGACTAGAGTCATTTGATTTCATCTTTTTCATTTTAAATATTATTTCCTATAATTTAGGTGAAATATTATTTCCTATAAATTTCAAATTTCCTATTTAAATATTATTTCCTATAAATTAGGTGTTTTAAATATTATTTCCTATAATTTAAATGAAAGAGAAAAGGATAATTAATTTTTGCTTGCTTTTATAAAATTATTTTTAGCTAAAAGGGGGAGGGACGGGGGAGGGAGGGGGGGAAAGAAACTTTACAAAATATAAAAAAATTTTTAAAAAAACACACATACACACAGAAAACTAATTGAAAATAAGCAAAAGAAGAGACAAATCAATTTAGGATGAAAAGTTTAAGAAACAAAACAAAACCCCTCTTGTCAACAATACACAGTCATTTAACCGAAAATTAAAAATAAACAAGAAAAGCAGTTTTTTTCCAAAAAAAAAGAAAATATTCAAAAAGAAAAAATTAAAAATCGAATTATCAAAACTTATAAATAAAACGAAAATAACGATCTATAAAAAAAAATTACTATTAAATGTAAAATTACAAACAAAATAAACAAGCACATTTCTTCTTTTTTTTTAAAATTTTAACCAAATGGTTTCCTAATTTATGATTTCGATTAATTGCTCATCAATTTATCATCGTCTAATTTATAATTTCAATTAATTGCTTATCAATTTATCATCGTCGTAACACTGAAAAGATAACAAAGCAAATGAGAAAAGGACACATTTTGATCATCGAAACGTTTAATACATCATGTCATATCATATCATATCATATCATCATATCATATCATGTAATGCAAATTATTCTCTTTGAGGAAAATAGTTTACGCATCATTTACTTCTTCAAGGTCATTGAGGTTAAGTTATAAATTTGAACGAACCATTTAGTATCCCTACGACAACAACTAACTATAAATGGTTATTGAAAAAAAAAATTGGAAAAGAAGAGATAGTGTTAAATTATGAAAGGAAAGGTGTTTCATTCATTCCTCTCCTTTTCAGGTAATGATAATGACGATGATGACGACAACGATTGTGTGATTATATGATCGATGAAGATAAATAGATTAAATAAATTTTATCACTTTTAAATTTCTTCACTAATCTATCTTTATACGAACAATTCATTATAATTGCATTTATCATTTAATACGTAAAATACGTATGCGATATCACTAATGTTATCAATACACGTGTTATAAAATAAACAAGTAAATAAATTAACTCTCCAATATCCGCTTATTAACAGTAATGAAAATAAAGAGTATGATTGTTGATAAATTATGGATAATTTTATTGAGCTTAGAAAAAAAAGTTTAATAAATTAATTAGCTTCATTCCAATAATAATGTGCTAACCAGAAATTTGTAATATTTTAAAAATGTTTTCGAAATTACATCTTTTCAAATTTAATTCAATAATTATCATTATTCTCTAAAATTTGTAAATTTCGCTAATAAAAAAAAAGCTAATCTGAAAATTTCGAATATTCTAAGCTTGTAATTCATACATTAAAGCTAAATTTTGTGAAAAATAAAATTGATAATTCAACTACCTCTAATTTCTTAAATATCAATTACCAATAAAAATGTCAATGATAATTTTAGCAGTGAAAAAGTGTATTAAAATTAAAACTTTAAAAAAAAGAATTTTAAAAATAGTAGTAGTAATGTTAGGAAGAGCGTCAAAAAAAGAAAGAGGAGATTACGAATTGAACAGAAAGATGAATTATTTAAATTTTGCATTTACATTTCAGCTCATCATCAATCTTTCCTTTCCTCACTTTCTCTCTCTCTCTTTTTGTCTTATAAAAATTCACATTTCAATTTTTCAGACTGAAAAATTCATCAATCAAAATTACTCCTACGGAAGGCTAAAAATGCTATGATATAATTCATTTACATATTTTATTCATTCCTTTGCTTATTTTATTTATTTCAATTTTATTTATACCTTTGAAAATGCCAAGCTACTTATTAGCTATATATTAGTAGTTCAATTTTTAAAAATTCAAATTATTATCAATTTTTTTTGAAATTGTAATTTTGCCAAAACCATATGATTGTATTAAATAAAACGTCTGGCACAATCAATAATAATAAATCACTGATGTAAGAGGAGAAAAAAAGAAAGAGAGAAATGCAAAAGACTGTTGGATGACGAAAGTGGAAGGAAAATAACCGCTGGAATGAATGTCATCCATTTTTTTTTGAATCGTTTCATTTTTGGCGATAACTTGAAAAGAGGGAGAGAGAGAGAGAGAGAGAGAGAGGAAGAGGAAGAGGAAGAAAGGAAAAAAGGGGAAAAAGAAGAAAAAAGAAAGAATGAAATAAATTCCATTATTCGTTGAAATGTTACGTATCAAAAACGATCAAATGCTATTTATTATTCATTTACCATTTCAAATAATAAATTTAAATGTACGAAATAATTGCATAACTTTTTTTTTCTCCTTTCATATGAAATTAGTTTTCTTTTATCTTTGAAATTAAATAAATAAAAAATTTTTTTTTCTTAAAATTATAAATAATTAAAACGATTATAGAAATATACGTATTAAAATGATTATCAAAAAACATAATACATAATTATAAATAATAATTTTAAAAAATATATTTAAAAAAAGTACAATCTTTTAAAAAAAAAGAAAGTGAGCAAAAGAAGGAGAAAAAAAGAAAAAAAGAATAGCAATAATGTAAATTTAAATTAAAAAATAATTTATATGAAAATTTTGTCTAATTAATTAAATTTGATGCAATAAAAAAAAGAAAGAATTTTTTTTTTTGCTACTATAAATCAATCGATAAATTAGACAAATTGCAAAATAAGAATTGTTGTGATAGACGTTGGTGATCATTTCATTCATTTTAGCATTTGTGCTACTCACTTTGAAAGTATTTCATTTCCAAAACAATTTTACAACCAAATTTCAAAAGTCTTTTTCTTTCGCATATAAATATCATCACTAAATGGAAGTGGTAGTAGTGATAGTGTGTGATAATCGTTAAATGTTAGTAAAATTTTGAAATTTCTCGTAAAATATATTGGCAAATATCGGTTATACCAAAAATTTCTTTTTTTGTTTTCTTTTGAGAAATTAAGAAGTTGTAGAGGAAGGAAAGAGAGAGAGGGAAAATTGTCATAAATGAATAAGAGCGAGTGCGATAATTAAATTATTTTCATCGCATCAACGATCATACTAAACGCTATCGTTTTAGTACTTAATACTTCGATGATAACTATATGAATGGAAATGAGAGATAATTAAATTCTATGAATCTCAATCAACAACTAGGAGAAGTAATGTTGCAGTTGCAGCAGTTGCTGCTACTGCTGCTACTGCTACAACAACTGTACGAAACAACGATATAGCAGTAGTGGTAGTAGTAGTAGTAGTGGTAGTAGTAGTAGTAGTAGTAGTAGTGGTAGTAGTAGTAGTAGTGGTAGTAGTAGTAGTAGTGGTAGTAGTAGTAGTGGTAGTAGCAGTAGTAGCAGTAGTAGTTAATAGTGGTGGTGGTGTGATCGTTAGTGGTGGAGATTTTATCGTATGACAGCTATAAACGGCACCTCATTCTTTCTTTCCTTCTCTCTCTTCCTCTCTCTCTCTCTCTCTCTTTCTATCTTCGATTTTTTCCTCTCCTTACTCTCTCTCTTTTATTGTTTATTTCCCGCTCATAAGTGAGAAATTTAAATTTTTGAACAATATATGTCTCAAGCAATGGCAATGACAATCATTAAATACATTATAATAGGGTGGTACATTCGCTCCGCAAATGCTTCCTCTGTTATTCTTGAAGAGATAGGAAAAAACTGATCCTGAAAAAAAACCTGTGAGAAAAATTGATCCGGTCAACAAGAAATACTACACTAGAAATAGGAAAAAACTGGTCCTGAAAAAAAACCTGTGAGAAAAATTGATCCGGTCAACAAGAAATACTACACTA
>JABVXW010000142.1:0-106480 GCA_013365375.1 Litomosoides brasiliensis | reverse complement strand
ATCCGGTCAACAAGAAATACTACACTAGAAATAGGAAAAAACTGGTCCTGAAAAAAAACCTGTGAGAAAAATTGATCCGGTCAACAAGAAATACTACACTACATTATTACATTAACTAATTTTCCGAATATTATACATTGACTAATTTTAATTGACATTTGTATTATACATTTGAATATTATACATTTGAATTTTAATTTTAATTTTAATTTTAATTGAATTTTAATTCTAATTGACTAATTTTCCAGGAGAATATATGCATATATTATACACACTAACACTAATTTTCCACATATTAAACATATGGTATGTACTATATATATTAACTAATTTTCCGGATGTTATACATTGAGTAATTTTTCCGGAAATGAAAAAGAAAAAGGAAAGATTAAGAAGATATGACAAAAAAAAGAGGAATAAGCCGATAGGATGGAAATGTTGAAAATGCTTAAAAGACCATATGGATCCAACTTATTGATCAAATACGTGAATTGCTCGCTGAGAAATAAAAAGTACGGTTGTTACTAGACGTCTACCAGACGTTTACTAGACTTGTTTTTGTTTACTAGACGCTGTTTCAATTTTGTTGACCTTTTCCTTGTAACCTAAATAATCAGGTGATGATAAGACTTGATAGCAATAAATCAGTACTCGTCAATGATTACTAATTCATTGTTGTCGTTTTCCCTTTCTCTTTAATTCTTTCACTATTTCATATTTTAAAAAAATTTGAAAATTTTTCTTTTTTTTTGCAACCAAAACAAATAAAAAAAATAATGAAAGAAAAAAAAATAACCGTGAAAGTTCTAGCAGGTAATTTTTGTTCACTAATGTACTGTTTAATTAATTTAATTCCCATCATCATCAATTGATTAAAAGAAATATGAAAATAATTAAAACAAAAAAAAATTGAAAAGATTATGGAAATTATCAAATGATAATAATAAGGTATGATCATTTTGAAAAAAACAAAATGATATTTGATAAATTTCATGGTTTTCTATTTTTGATATTAATAGTCTAACTTATTCATAATCATAGTAATATACATAATCAGTAAACATAATCACAGTAGTAGTCATAATCACAGTAATACATAATCACAGCATATTCACAGTAGTGATAGTGAAATAATTTTTAAAAAAAAAATTATGCGTTTGAGTTGTGAGTAAACAAAATAATGAATAAGTAAAAGAGACTATCCTCTTTCTCTCTCTCTCCCTCTTTCTCTCCCTCTCTCCCTCCCTCTCTCTCTTCCTTTCTCTCTCTCTCTTTTTCTCCCTTTTTTATGAAAAGTTAAAAGGATATATATATACACACCTATGCATACCTGTATGATATAACAATTAACTGCAATTTATCAATTATGATATCAGTGGGGAAGATTGTCTACCACAAACCTCTCTGCTGTTACTTCAAAAATCAAACGATCCTTGAAATGTTTATCACTTTTGAAATGATTTAAAAAAAACAAGGAGTAATTAAAATTTATGAACACTTTTTTTTTATAATTTTAATAAACATATCATTTAATTATCCATCTATTTCATCAACATTCATTTCTATTTTCACATTATTATCTCAATAAGAGAGAGAGAGAGAGAAAAAAAGAAGGAGAAAAAAAGAAGAGAGAAATTAAAATATTTCTTCAAATATATAAACACGTAAGTGAAGAAAATTATAATACGACAAATAATATGTTAAAATTTTTGTAGCAAATATTTCACAAAGTTTTTCTTCCTCATTTTTTTTTTGTTTCAATAACTATTTATTAATTGTTCAAAGCAAAAGAGAGAAAGAAAAAGACACATCAATCTCTTGCTATATCTCTCTGTAAGAGAGAATTTTTTTTTCTTTTAATTTAAAATATTCATATCGACAAAAGTGTGATTTTGCATAATTTCAATTTGATCTCCTTTTTTCCTTCATTTTTCTTTTATTTTACAATATTATAGGCTAACATTTTTTTGAAAATTTAACATTCGTAGTAATTACAGGTAGACAATTTTACCTGAAAGGTGTGGAATATAATGAGATCGATTGATTTTTTTTCCTATTAATTTATTTTTTTTCCTTCAAAAAAATTTAAAGAAAAAAAAGTGAAAGGAAAAGATTATATGTCAAGAGATTGTACTATCGATGATTATAAATACTACTAAAATGAAATAAATTTTAATTGAATGAAAAAAAAAGTGGAAATTAAAAATGAAATTAAATTTTTGTTAAAAGTAGTAGCACAAAAAAAAGAAGAAGGAAAGAATGTGCAAAAGAAATGAGAAGATGTAATTTGATTCTTTCCCCTTCTACTTCAAGTAAATTGTAAATGAATATTTTCTTACTTCTTTATTTTTACCACTTTTAATTTCATTTCATTTAACTCATAAACTGCTCAATTATCATATCAATTAATTTAGATCATAGAGAACGAAAATGAAAGAGAGAGAGAGAGAGAAAGAAATCACTGTTTTATTAATGATAATTGAATAATGTTAGCGGAAAGATGAAAAGACGAGGAATTTAACAGATGAAATTGATTACTGAATAACTTCTTTTTTTGAATTGAATTGGATTTCAATAATTTTTAAAGATGATATTTTACAGTTATCAATTAGAGCCATATATATGTATTTTATAGGCAAAGAAATAAAATGATTTTATTGATTTTATTTGATTTTATTTTGATTTTGAATTTTATTTTACTGATTTTATTTGATTTTACTGTCGTTTTTCTTTTTTCATACATTTAAATGAATTATTTCGACTAAATTTTTACATCACACACTCTCTCAACTCTTCCAATACAATTCAAATATTTGAATTGTATCGTTCAGTTCCTCAAAATTCCGCTATAACACTCTACGTAATGATGATGTGCAGTATGCATCATTTAAACTATCGGTTGTTTTACAACACTGTCAAAATTTGAAATATTTTTAAACTTTTTGAAATATCATCATCACTTTTACACAATTGATAAACAAGTTGATTAGGTGGAATGGGTGTAATTTTTTCTTTTTCTTTTAAAGCACTAAGATTTTTTCTTTTTTTGATCAAATGACTAATGTACGATAGATAGAAAGCTAATGAGAGGAATTTAATTTAAATGACCTTTCTATTAAAATTGTACAACTTATAAGTGTTCTCATTTTGAACAAGTCTTTATCATATCAACTTCAACTAATACTATGAAGCTTTTAGAATAATTGAAATCATAAAAAATATTCATCTTTCAGTAAGCTTATTCGTCAGGATGCATAATACTACTGATCGATCACTGTTTATCACATTCATCACTTATCGGTTACATTTTCAGAAAGGTAAATTAACCGGTAAATTAAATGTAATTACCTTTTTCAGAAAGGTATTTACAGCATATGTTCATAACAATGTATTCCACAATGTATTCCATTTACAATAAAAGATAAAAGAAAAAAAGTTAAATTGAAAATTATGAAAACATCTTGTAATTTAGCGAAAAAAACAATAAAAAGTGCATAGAATTATTTTAGGTTAAACTTAAAGTATTTGAGCTGACCATTATTGGATAGCTCGTAAATTCACATTAAATTTAAACTAATAATTCATATTATCCATTCACTCTTCTTGTCATCTTCTCTGTACAATTAAACTAATGTGATGCAAAATAATGAAATTTCTCACAAAAACAGTAATTTACTTATATCGTTAGAAATGCAAATGCGCAAATAGGTTATAAACATTGAATGTATAAGAACGAATTTAATAATGCTTTGTTAAAATATAAAATAGAAGAAGAAAGAAAAGAAAACAGAAAATGAAGAATTTCTAGTATTTTGGATCAATAAATATCAAAATTAAGATGTGCTTGGTAAATATATCATCTTGAAAAATTTTAAATTCACACCTGTAGCATGCATGCATTATACAATATATGTTTACTTAAATATTTCATATATGCATAGTTATCAAAATATTTAAATTTAACTATTAACAAACCACATGTGAAAAAATAAACAGTAATAGAACTACAGTGTATGACATAGAAACACATAAAAATATGCATAATGGAAATTATAAAGGAAGAAGTCATGTACGGTTTGATGAGGTCAGTAGTGATGTAAGGACTTTCATTTAATATGTATGAATAAAGACTTAAAAGATAGAAATAAAATCCTTAAAAAAAACAGTTTTTTTACGATTGTTGAAAGAGCTGACGGCTTAGATAAAAGAAATAATTCCAAATTTATATTAAAATTTAATTTTACATTTATGTGCAATCGGTTGATTTTCCTGCATTTCGCATTCATTACGCTAAATAACGTCTCTACAAACAAGAATGTTCCTAATTTAATTAAAATCATTTTTGTTTAAATTCAAATTACTTGTTTCCTCATACCTGCCTTCTTCCTGGAATATGAAAATATCGAAGCATCAACAAAAGATTGATTATAGTGGAAAGTAGTAAAGAGATTTCAAAATACATGATAAGTAGTTATCCAAGTTTACAATTATTTCTTGAGCAATTCATTGGATGAAGATAATCATAAAAAGCTTGACGTTAATCTCATACGTTATTCTGTTTTTTTATATCTGCAAATATAGTAGCATAGAAAATCAACAGTACTTTTTAAACAAAGATATTTACAGAAAGCTAAAATTAACAATTAACTTACCTAGCAGCACACTGCGAAAAACGTTTAGCTGCTTGAATTGCAATATGTTCGAAACCACCAAGCAAAACTTCAGAACCATGAAAAATAGTAAATGCCAATATCGCTAATAAATATTGTAAATGGTAGCAGAGAAATACATACATCAAGAATATTGTTGTAAATACCCAGAATATTACTACAGCTCCGTAAACCACAATAAATTTGGATTTTTTTAGCTGAAAAATAATAGCATCATTTCAGTAGATAGATTTACAAAGATTCAAATTGTTTCACAGTTGAGAAGAAAATTAAGCTAATGACAAAATTGTCCACTTCTACATCAGTATCTTCTACTATCAGGTATTTCCATCAGGATATATCTTCTACTTCTACTATCAGGTATTTCCATCAGGATATATCTTCTACTTCTACTATTAGGTATTTCCACTTCGCTGTAATTGATAAACAAATACTTTGATCAAAATACATACCGTCGTAATGATAACTGGGGTAAAAGCTTACTTCAAAAACTTCGTCATAATTTGAATCAGTTTTGAAAGCACGGCACTTGGCATCATCAGAATGATAAAATTGCGCAAGTTTTCTCTCTTTCGCTTTCCAACAATTCGTAAGCCATAGCGCAATTAATTCATCATCATTTTCAGGTAAACTAGCAACATCAACTTTACTCACATGAAAATGAATACTCTTCGGACAGGAACCATTGGAAAAGAGTTCGAGTTCGGATTGCACGATTGCATCAGCATATGCAACCGTTACATCATATATGTTCTTTATGTATCCGACTGAAATGATATGAAACTTGTAACTACTTCAAATTCTTCAAAAAGTATCTCCACATTTTCCACCGGTTTCCAATCTTCTGGCGAATATAGATGTAGCTTATATTGATCTACCTCATTTTGATGAAATTAGAAAAAGTTAGTCAATTAATCAGAGACTGAATCTTTTGCTCTGTAAAAAATACAAAACATTAAGATTTAAAAAATTTTTTTACAACAAATTAAAGTCAAATCGAAAAAAAAAGCCATTCAACATTATCGAAAGATTGTAACTAACCTTGTCGCATTTTTCGCAACATTACTGTAAAGCCTGCAGTCCTAGGATGAAGTACATAACTATAGTGGACTAAACCCTGTTTTAGCGCAAACTGCTGACTTTTTTCAGTTGCTCGAAAATCTTTATCGGTACCTTCAGGAAAAAGAAGAAGCTGAAATTATAGAGCACAATGATAATTGAATGATATTATGATAAGATATGATACAGATAGGTGGAATGAGTGATACGTTATTAATCATTCTCTTTAGTAATAAAGCTTAAACAAGACCTAGAACTAAGTCCAGTATTGTTAAATGGTAATGGAACACCAAAAAATACTAAAACCTTATCTCACTTCTTTAATAAATGATAGCAAATTAGCGGTTTACCTGATATGCATGTTTTGAATTGGCATAATAATCGATCATTTCCTCAATATGTCTTTGATCCTTCTCAAAACGTCGTGTCAGAAACAAATAAGCATTCAAAGTCATAGCCCAACCAACGCCAGGTAAATGTCTCACCATTGCCTGTTACAAAAAATCAACAACTTATACAGTCTTTTCCAAATTTATGGCAATTTTTATTCGTTAATTTTGATATTAATTATTATCTGATCAATTGAAACTTAATATTTTATATAAAAAATTTATTGGTAAAATATTATCGTTTGTCATATTTCAAATAATTCATCTAGTTTTGCTATTAAAATTACCAAAAAAACTTATTAAAAACTGTCGTAATATATATTTAATAATAGCAGTGCAATTTAAATTCATTAATAATTACGCCCTAAATTAAAATAAACTGTTCAACATAAAATAGTCTGGATTGTTTGGAATTAAATTATTTAATTGCAAACAAACCTTTAAAGATATTTTTTGTGATGTTAAAAGCCAAGGATCTATGCGAATTAAGGCATTCCAAAAAAACAGCCAATCTAAACATGTCCGATGGTTCATTATAATCAATGCTGGTTCACTATGGTCTATTTTGCAACCGGATACTGTTAGACGTGCACCGAAAAAAAATTCAATAAGACCCTGAAATGAAAAATTATGACAGGATGAACAATTAAAATGCTACAAACAACAAAATATAATTTTTTTTTTAATGTAAATTAAACTCTTATCCATATTATTATTAAACTCTATTATTACCTCTTATATTATTAAACTCTTATATCGGAATATTTGGCAAATAGTTAAAAAGATTTTAAATAGAAAGAAATACACGGAATGAAATCAGTAAAAAAGAAGACAAAAAATGATTTAACTATAAATAAAAATCAACAGATATTAGCTGAGGATCCGAGCAACATCATATTATTACCAAAAAAAAATATTTTATTTATGATAGAAAAAGAGCGGAATAATTTTTTGAAATTAATTTAAATTATTTTTCAACTACTGTATAATGTGCTCGGAGTTTTCAACTACTCTACTGTTTTACTGTGTAATATAAATAAAACACGTAAATAATAAAATAAAACTTACGCATGGCATAAATATCCAAAAACCAATAAGTCGATCGACCGTTCTCCTCCATAATGTATGATTGAGAAAGGTTAAAGGTAGAAGTGGGACAAGGAAATACATTGAACCCATTAATGCAGATAGTAAGATGAAAGTACAACAGCATATCCCTTTAACTTTTATCCACCACGTTGTATGTAGTAATTTCGGTGGTTCACCCATTCCATACAAAAAATCTCGTCTGAAAAAAAGAATTATTAAACAACAACAAAAATTAAAATGAATCACTTCATTCATTCATATTTAAAATCAAAAGCAAAAACAAAAAAAAATGGACGAAAGATACGAAATTAATAAAAGATATTAATAAAAGATAATTAATAAAAGACGAAAGATAGCAAATGAGAGAATTAATTTAATGCTATTTACAATTTACTTCATTTATCTAAATTTCTCAAATTATTAGGTTAAATTTTTGTCCATAACATCGATAGTATAATTTTTTCATTTAATTTGACTTTAAATTTCCGAGCTTAATTTATCGAAATTTCTACTCAATGCAATAATGCATGCAAATCTTTCCACATTTCGTTTATGTATCATCCGGAAAAAGTAAAGCACCAAAAAGAATTCATCCTTCTCATTGTATAATAATTAATATCAAATAGATCAATAATGTAAAAGTGGATAAATATTATCAAAATAATCATTAACATCAACTTCAACATATTGAAATCATTTCAGATGACTAAATATGCTATCAATATTTGGACTAAAATTGAATTAAATTTGATAAGAACAGATAAAATGTACAGAAGTGCGGATGTGAAGAAGCAATGATAGAAAGGTGAATGAAAAAAAAATGAAGCAGGAAATAATGACTGGAAGGATGGATGAAAAATAAGTAAACAAAATTAAGAATCAAATTTTATAGCATAAAATAATTACAACAACAGTAACAACGATCCATTCAATCACTGATAACAGGAACAGGAACAAAAAAAACTATTAAAAGTGAACTTTTTAAATAATTAAATAATTATTACTATTATAATTAGGAATTTATAAATGAAATTATTAAACAAAAGAGCAATAAAATTAACCGTTATAAATAAAATCATATAAAAAGTAATAAATATCATCAAACGATACTTGTTATGTCTTTAACTATCTTTCAAACGCTATCTTCTAATGTGACTTTTATCTAACCTCTAGGATAATATCTAACTTATCAATCATTGATAACAGGAACAGGAAAAAAAACTATTAACACACGAACTGAAGTACTTATCTCTCTCTCTCTCTCTCTCTCTAATAAGAAATATGGATAGGAAAAGAAAATTTGATGAAAACTTAAAAATCCACATTATTATTACAACCAATTGTTGAAGTGAAATGAAATAAATGTTTGAAAGTAAACTGTTTGAGGTCATCGATCGATCCTTAACCTATTTCATGACCTTAAAAAAAAATACCTGAAAACAAATCTTATTCATTTCCTATTAGCAATTCCTTAAGCTTTCCAATATATTCATCTTTTAGCACATCCAGTTATTGATAACGATCAAATGATATCATCCACTAATAACAATACCATGTTTGTCTTGCTAAATAATCATTGAACTTACCAAGTATATTTTTCAAATGAAAATGAATAAAAATTAGAATTTGAATTAATCGAGAACTAAATAAAAGGAAAAGAAAATAGAAAGAAAGACATAAAAAACGATATATAACATATGGAGAGCTTTGCAATAACCAATATTTATAATCACTTTCAAAGGTAAATTTTGCTAATAATGAACTTTAACAACGATCATTCTCATCTTCTCTTCCACTCTCTCTCTCTCTCTTCACTTCTCTCTTATTCTTCCTCTTAAATTTCCACTTTTCTTATACGACAAAAAAGAAAATTTTTGTTAGTACTGCAGTAAATGAATATCTAGCAGTAGTAGAGATATGAGTATACTGTAACAGATATAAACACTTCTACGTTATCATATGATAATATCAGCTACCATATATGATCTTATAAATTGATGAATTTTGCTATTTATTCGTTATTATTGATTACTGAATTCAATAAACACTTCTGCTCCAAATTCATTTGACATTTCATTATCATTTAAAATATTCAAATTTTTAATTTTCCAATACTCCAAAACACATATATCAATCAACGTATACCTTTCTTTTTGTGCACATTTTATACAGCAACATAAATATCTCTAAATAGCTATTAACAAATTACTTAACATTGTTAGATGTAAATAATAGCACGCCAATAAAGTACGAGTTCATTACAAACAATTTAATGATAGAAACGTGTAAAAACTATCCCAAATACAATAGAGTAATACTTGGCAAAATACGTAAAATACTTTAAAAATACGCTCAAAGACACGTAATCAAATGAATGTATAATTACAGAAGTTATTTCATCCTACACATGTACTTTATCTTTCTCTCTAGACAGACGTAACATCAATGAAAAACTGAGATTACTGAAACGTAGCACATGTTTCAATACGTAAGTCAAGTCGATGAAATAGGGCCTAACCTAAGTTAGTTGTATTTATATTCCTATTAAATATTCGAGAAAAGAGTTGTGTGTTTTACGAAACTGAAGGAATATTAAGTTGACAAACGGAAGTGACATAACATTGCATTATAAAATGATCGAGAATATACTTAATCAGAATATAGAATATACTTAATCAGAATACTTGATCGAATATACTTAATAACCGTCAAGAAATGAAGTACTTCACACACACTTCACATTTCATCCATTTTAAGACAAAACAATAAGCTTTTTGAATTTAATTATGATAACATTGATGTTTCAGAAACTTTTTTCCATAATATACACATCGTATTTCTACTCAAAAACAATATACAGTAATATAAAACATTATCCTTACAAACATTTAAAAAACCAATTAAAAAAAAACAACTGTAAGTAATTATGCTATGAAAAACAGATCTCACGATGAAACTATCATCTCTGTGATATAATTATAAACACATCCTGAAAGCAACTCATAATTCTTTTTTTTTAGATTGTTCGATTGCTACTAACAAATATTTAATTGTAGAAGTTACGGAGGTATAACTCTTACTTACACACTCATCGACATTGCCTTCCTATCAGAACATATCGAGGTGGAGCATAAAAGGAAAAAATTTTGATGAACAAACATTACAAGAAAAATGGCAAAAAGCGAAAGTTCATCAATTCTGCATACTTCGACGAAAGTATAAAAAAATTTTTCGGCGGCATCAAATACAAAGTGCTTAATGTATGCACTTAAATATTATTCATAAATTTAATTGATTTGCTGTTGTTTGGATAATTGTAGTGCTAAATTTTGTGCACCAGCATATTGCCAATGGCAATAGACGTAAAAAATGCAAGCAAAAAATACGTAAACCCTGACAAAGGAGAAACAAATAATAGAGTAAATCCATATTACAGATATTACTATCCAGAATGAAAATGCACAATAATAACCAATACCTGTCGTACGTACCTGAAAAAAAAATTTTATTGTCAGATATTTTAACTTAAAATGTAATACGATGATAGTAAAAATAGTTCGATTAGATCACATAACGTTCTATTAGTGTAATTAGCAAGAACATAACTCTTAGGATATTGCATGTGTTCGAGTTATTTCAAATATTTTAAATAGAATATATAGGAAAGAAAAAATGGAAATAACCTTTAAAAAAAGAAAAAAAGGTATAAGAAGCAATAAAAGACACACAGTAACGGCAATAAAAAGATTGCATTTTTCTTTTCTCTACAAGAAAGAGAAAAATGCAAAGAGAAAATGAGCTGCTGAAAGTTATCAATATGTCACATTTATTTTCATCATGTCACCATGTCACCTTTGGTCTTGTGCCATTCCCATTTCTCTACTAACTTTATCATACCCTTCTTTTCTCGTTTACAGCATGAAAATTACATATTTGTATTAAAATTCAATTCAAAGTGTAACACCTATCATTCTAGAGAGAAAAAGAAAACGAAATTCATGAGTTTTTAACAGAGTTGAAAGAAATACTAACCGGCCAATTATTTTTTCCACTACAAGGCAAAAATTTCCTATGAGCAATGTCAGCCTTGTAGAAATTCTTCAATCGATTCTCTTTCTCTTGCCAAATTTTATTGATCCAATTAGCCAAACCGCAATTATCTTTAGGTAAATCATTTTCTTTATATCTCTTCACATTAAAATGAACAGCGTGCGGAAAGCGGCCATTTTGGAGTATTTCTAGTTCTGAGCTGACAATTTCATCCGGATATCCAACCGTTATGTCGTAAATATTCTTTAGATAACTTTCTGCAGCAAGAAAAAAAAGGAAGTAATTTTTCAATATAATATATGGAAGTAATGATTTAAAAAATTTTTCCCTACGAAGAATATATCATACAAGATTTCTCTCAAAACCAACTAACTTTGACGCATCACTTGTATCATATAAGAAAAACCCGTTGTACGTGGATGTAAAACAAAGTCGTATATCGGTAAACCGTGTTGTAGTGCAAATTCATCACTGCGCTTTACAGCTTGTTCACCGCGATCCGTTCCTTCCGGAAAAAGCAAAATCTAGAAAAATTACGTATTCTGTGACGAAAGAGAACGATATAAAGAATTCAGTTATAGTAGTTATTTAGGAAAATGATGTATTAAAATTGTGTAATGTCAAAATAAGATCAACTTTAAATAAACATGTTCTTATAAAAGTTCATCAAAATTTCTACGCTGACGTAAAACCGGATTTATGCAATAAAGACTGAGATGCATTAAATCTTAATATTTCGTCGCAAACAAACAATACACAAAAAAAGAAACAAAAAAAAACCTGATAATAACGACCCATATCTTTGTAATAACTAATCATATCACTAATGGTATGGGCATCATTCTTATAGTTACGTTCTAGGAACAAATAAGCTGCGCACTGCATTGCCCATCCTAAATTTCTATAGAATTTCAATATCAAAAAATACGATATTAGTGAAAAAAAAAGCAATAACGATAGGTAAGAACAAATGGATCAATATCTGAACAACGAATCAATACATCTTTACTGAGTGAAAATGTCCCTCTATTGATATGCTTACATTTAATTAATGAATTAAGCATTTAAAAAGAACATATTAAAAGCATAAGTGTTCTGTTTTGTTTTTTCTTTCACCTTTTCTGTCATCATAATTGTTTTATTAAAAAAGATATGAGACAAAAAGAACAGAGGGAACCTGCTCCAGGAATATATTCCAATGCTTTTTTCAATGATATTTTCTCAGTTGTAAGTAGCCATGGATCCATTTTGTAAAGTGCGTTCCAAAAGAACAACCAATCAAGTCTTGTTCTATGATTCATGATGATCAGTGCTGGTTCGGAACAATTTATCATATCTCCAGTTATGTGAAATTCCATTCCCAATATGTAATCACATAACGACTGCAAAATAATTCACTTACAAGACAAGACAAAAAAAAACATGATCAAAGCTTGATCATTGATCAATGTGAAATGAAATAAGACGTTAAACATTACAACTCAAAAATACACTTTAGAAATTTAATAAATGTAAATAATGTCAAAGAGAATATATTCTTCAGAAGCTACTGTATTTTAGCTTTCTATTATCAAATTCACTAAAATACACTATAATCATTAGGCATATCAAAAATTAAATTGATTACAAATATACTTCACTTCAGTGCAAAAAAATAAATCCATCCTCATTTTAAAATTCAAAGGAAAAAAAAACAATTTTGAAGTTTTTCATATTAAATGAAGATTTTGCAAAATTTTTTCATTTGATATGCTCAATGATTATGTTGAAATTTCATTTTATTTTTTTTTAGCTCAATGTGAAGTTATTGTTAGATGTTGAAATAAGAAAAAACCTTTAGCACTTACCGTCGGTAAGATCAGCCAATAACCGATGAAACAATCAGCAAATATACGCCATAGCGAAGGTGCAAAATATATGAGTGGAATAAGTGGAAAGAGAAGAAATATACTGCCAAGAAAAGATGATAGAAATAGCAGTAGCCAGAAAAGTAAACCTGTTAGATTTGGTAAACGCATGATGTACTAGCCCGAAATGATATATCCAGCAATCAATATCACATTATCGATCATCTGATGCATATGAAATTTCATCCTGAAATTTCATTAATTTTCTAATTTATGCACTTTTAAAAAAATAAAAAAAAAAAGATAGAAAAGATAAAAAGATAATCTTTCTGTTAGAAAAGAAAAAAAAACATTAATTTTAGCGTTTTATGCGTATTCTATATAAAGCATACATTACATACATTCTTTGCAGTTAAATATTTAGTACTTTTTTTTGAAAATAAAAATAAAACGAAAAAAACCTGTAAATAAATTTAAAAAAAAAAAATGAAGAGAAAATGAAGCGCCAAAACAACAACATGGAGATATTTTAAAAAAAAAAAAAACGAAAACGAAAACGAAATCACATGAGGAAGAGAGTAATCTGTTGAGCTTTTTGCTATTCATTCATCGATATGAATATTCAATGCATTTGAATATTTTTAAATTTTGATTTCATTTGATAATTCTAACATTTTGCAAGAAAAAAAAAATTCTGTTACTTATCATTTTCTTCATCGTAAAATATCATTTTATTAATAAAATTTTAATTAAATATCAAAATTCTAACTATTTGAAGGAATTATGTTTAGCGTAACTTCAAAATTAAAATAGCATATGTTTGAGGAGTGTAAATTTTATGAGAACTAAAAGCAAACTGATTACTCCACTTTTTTCATCTCTCTCCCTCTCCCTCTTCCTCTCTCTCTTCGTTTCTCTTTCTCTCCTTCTTCTTCTTCTCTCATCCTCTTTGAATTGTTGTGTTAAAATCGATTACTTTCTTGTTTTGATATCACACAATCATACTAGGGATGGATGTTTTACGAATAATAATCATTCCTCATACTTATATCACTCAGTGCTATCCATCTATCAATACAACATCCTCAAAGTTTTTTTTTCTTCTAAATTCATAAGTTAAGTTAATTGATAATTAATGGGTTAAAAATCTTCAAAAAAGTTCTTTTTCTCCTAAATTCATAGGTTAAGTTAAGCGATAATTAAAAGTTTGTAATTTATACCACAAACTACAGCATACAACTATAACGATTTTTCTAACAAACTCAAATTCTTCTCTAATAATTTTTATTTCATGTATCATGATGAATTTCAATCAAATATTTCAACAAAAATAAATGAAGAAGAACAATACTACTAAGGACAATGATGATGTATGAAAATAATTTCCAATTATGTTCTTTTTTTCTTTCACCGAATTTAAAATTTTTCACAGGAAAAAAATTAACATCAGAACGGATAGTTACAAAATTTACTTAAATAATTCGCAAAGAAACTCTACAATAAATTGCATAAAATACACAACTTATTTATTTCATTTCACAATATAACGGTTAATTTATATATAAAATATAAGTATACATATATATATATAAGTATATATATATACTTATATTCAATTTTTACCCACATATTTCTTTTACTATGACACTATTATCACTTTTCAGAGAACTTTCCCAACTTCTCTATATCTATACAATTCACAACAAAAAAAAAATTGAACACTTTGTTAAATGAGTGTTACAACTGCACTTCTTCTGAGTATACTTCTGAGTATATTCATCTTTTCAACTGGTGATTTGATGCCAATTTAGAAGATTACCTAAGTGGCAGAGGCCAGAATTTAGGAAGAATGCTCAATATTCGAATTTACGTCGCCGCAACAGAAAAAAACGTATTTTAGATTATTAGATTTATACGAGACGAAATGAAATCAAAAATGACAAAGAATAAAACATTTAAGATTAAAATAATGTTAAAAATTTTAATTAGCACAAAAAGGATAAATGATGTGAATTGAATGCATTTAGGTGAGTGAACAACGCTGCACTACTCCCAATGAACAGTATAAATGAGAAACGTTTTAATTCTCGAAGAAAGTAATGACCGGGATTATTAAGTGCATAACAACGTGAAGAGCATATGAGGACATGTCGTTATACAGTGCTCAGATATTATCTGTGTCACGGAGAAGATAGGAGATGGATGACAAATTAATAACGACAGTTTAGAATGGCATCTCCTTGTTTAGACGTCAATAATTTATAATAGATTCCACATATATGTTTCATCTAGCACCTATCAACTACTTTTCAATACCCATCTATTTCTCCATCTGCTGACAGTTGTAAACGCAGGCAATAACCATATAAAACAGTGGACTATCATCGTTGCTCAAAACATTCTATTCAAGTCACAAAAGAAACCGACCTATGACAGTTCAATAAACTGCAGTAAACAATGTCAAATTCTTCGTCTCCTCATCAGAAATAATAACAAAGGCAGAAAATTTAGCAGATCTTACCATCCTTCAACAACAGCTAAACTTGCATCCCACGTTATATGTACAGATATAGAGACATTTATAGCAATAACGAGGCAAAAAAACTTGTTCTTAATCAAAACTAGGACGCCTACTTTTACAGGGCGGTGAACAGCTAAAAGAATGAGTGAATGGTCCATGTGTGTTCGATTCCCTTTCAAATTTGCTTTGTGATAGTTGCACACTTCCTGGTACTTTTGGTCGTCTTTTGCTTCCTACCTGCTGTAAATTAAATCCATCTTTTTTAGTTCGTGTCAGTGTCGAACAAGTTAAGTTTCTATCAGTAACTGCTGATGAGCGTGCGTTCTTTTGTAACAGATACTGCATATATGGATTGTTACTCTTAATAGGTCTGAAAAAAAAAGTTATTTCCACAAATATAAACAGATTTTTTTGTTAGCCATACTAAACTACTTGAAATATAGCAAAAAAATTCCTACAAATTGTTAACATTTCATACAAGCTTCAGTGAACAGATAATATCGTATATACATATATCAATATCATCATATATTGTTTGAATTAAAAAAAAAACTTTTTCAGTGATGAAAGACATCTGAACAAGATCAAAGCTTTAAACTCATGTTAAAGAAAATACTGCTGGACGAGTTGAGTTAAGCTGCTCAAGTTTTTTTTTTTTAATATCTTAGTGCTAGAATAAAAAAAAAGAATAGAAATCAAAGCAAAAGGAAAATATTTCATCGCTTGAAAAACACAATAGTAAACCAAATCAAGAAACTCAAAGTAAATCAACCATCTTGGATAGCTTCATTAAATTATACTTGGAATCGCTTACGATCTCTCCTAAAAGGAATTTCAAAAAAAAAAGATCAATGTTGTGAAAATTAACAATGTTTATATGTTGTTTTACACAATAAACAGCTTACTTATTTCTCCTCTCTTTGCCACCAAATGCGGCTGCCAAATTTCCAGGTGTCTTCACTGACTGAGTAGATGACATTGAGGGATTTTTGATGATATCGGAACGATCCATGAACAACGGCTTATTGATTGTTGTATTGGAATTTGATAAACTTTCCTGCAAGTGTATATAAAAATAATGAAACTTACATTAAATTTATTAAAACTTATAATTTGAATCAAAGTTTTTACACTTAAAGGATCACTTGAGAGAACATTTTCTTTAAAAAAAAAATTTTCAATAAGTGATGACATAGTTTTCAAACTATATTGCTTAAAAATTTGGACATTAAAAAATATAAAAAAATGAAAAAGATATAACTTACCCCGTCTATCGACATCATACTATTAAAGGACTCGCTTCCAACCGAAAAACTGTTTGCTTTGTTCACATCCTCCTGTGGAATATATCTTTCATGTTTTATTTTCAAAACAACTAATAAAAAATTACAAACATTTATAGTCAAAATCTTTGCTTAAAAGGACCTTTTTCGGTAGTCATGTTTTGAATTTGTCGCGTTAAGTATTATTTTGAGTGAACACGAACAATATTGATCTACTTTATCAGGCTAAAGCTGATAAGCATATATTATGCAAACGAACATTGATTGATATATAGTTTCTTTCAAATATCAAAATTGCTAAGTTTGTATGTAGCTATTATCCATGTTTTCTCCATTAAAAAAATTTCTTTCATACAATAAATGAACAAGTGTTATAAAGAATAAAAAACTTTACGTTGTTGCCTTCGCATGAAGAGTGCTGTAAATCCGCTGATCCTAAAAACACAATTAATAGATTTAATTTTATTTTCTTCTCGTCAACATATTGATTAAATTTAAATCTTTTTGCGGGCCACACTGATCGACCAAACATCACCTTTTCTTTTTTCATAACTGCTGTAAAAATATAAAAACATACCTGACGTATCGACCTTTTCTTTGACATCTTCGAAGTATTTTAAGCTTTTCGCACAATTCACAGATGAATTATTTAAATGTTGCACTATTCCACGATGACGTCGTATATTAGTTAGCAGTGCATTTGAATTCCTAAACAATGCTATAAACATCAAAAATCTAAATTAAAAAAACACAAATGTTTGTTTCCTTCTTCCAACTAACAGATATAGAGAAGTGATAGTGCAGACGCATGTATAAATAATAACTAAATATAATTAAAGAGGAAGAGTAGGATCGAGGCACAGTAGTAATGGTTCACTGAATCTGTAGCGATGACTAAACGAAATAAATCAATTTTATTTCCAGCATTCTTTTCAAATTGTATGTCAAGTACAAAATTACACATCTGCAAAGCAAAACCTCACCTCACCAAAAAATTGCAGATCTTCGCAGTTTCCCTAAATCGACCAACTACATTACTCATCTGCCCATGCTGGAATTAAGGAACCAAAATACTACCTTGATTCGCCAAGAAAATACGGAAAATATATCAGAACTTTTGAAGTTTTTTAAAATCGACACTTGAGAGTAGTCGTAGCTAAGTAGTTAGATGAAAAACACCCTATAGATAAAGTTAAATCCATCCCTCTTATGGAACTAAATATTACGTCTTCTAAAATTATTGCAAATATTCCTATTTTCTTCATCATTACTGAGATAAACACATACTTTTTATAGTTTTAAATGTTTAAATTTTAAATAGTGGAATACATTTCAAACAGCAAGGGAATGAGTTAGACCCTTATTCTTAGACCTATTTGTCATCGCGTATCGTTCTCCCAAATACTGATCTTAAACCATCTATTACGTGATGTACAACACCACCTATTACAGGATACAAGAAATTATGAACGTTAGTGAAATATTTTCGATAACAATTACACTCCAAGAGTACGAAAACATACGATGCTGGTCACATTCTTTCGCATTATGTTGTACTGATTCTGCTGGAACTTGATAACAGAATTGATCTGCCGTAAAGCATTCACCAGTAAATCATTAGATGTCTGAAATTATATTATTTCATTTTATTTAAAACAAATTCAATTAAAATCAGAAGGTCAAAAAGTTGATCGAATGTGCCATTTAATGCAAACCTGGAATAACTTTTTTGTTTTCACACTCATATCATGTCCGATATTTTCATAAGTAAAAGGTGTACGTTTACATACTTCACATATCTTCTCCGATACTGCAATCATAAATAGAACAAATTTTAAAAGGAGCTTACTTGATATAATTGATGGCAGACTACATTCAGGACTCATATACTTTCCAAAAAAAATGTATTTTCAACTGTCGCAACCTTATAATGCGTCAAATTCTCCCTCCACAAATTAATAAAAGTATCCAATGCCACATGTGTCAAATAGGAAGTAAAAGTTTTCCTTTTGAATACAACCAAAAATATTGAAAGTTTCAATCAGAAGGAATATAGACGAATTTGTCGGATCGAGTAGGGAAGAGAAGCAATTTTGCTGAGCGCTTTGCTTTCAATTATAAGAAGAGAAATAAGCGATCCATTTGAATTAAAATAGTAGGCTAGTCAGTTTAATGACATTAAATGTGGCGTAAAACGGCTTGTTATTTAGTAATTGTATAAAGAAATCAGCAAGCAAGAAGTAAAGTATTTCCAGTCAAAAATACGACCAAAGTAGGGGATAGTAAAAATAAGAAATTTGATTACTGTCTATTTGCAACTTATGCCATCTGTGCTATTGCAGGAATATTATTAAACGAACCACATTTATCAAGACATGTGGAGCAGAAGATGTGTCCACAGCTCGAAATTGCAAAAGGAACACGTTTAGCAGTACTCTGAGTAACGGCAATCAAATAGCAATTATTGCAATGTACCCATGACAATGCCATCTCTAAAATTGTTTCAAATTTAAATTAAATTCAAATTTTAAAATCTTATTCCGTAAATTCGCAGTACGTAAGCTTCACAATACGACCAAATCAATATTTTGCTTTTGCTATAATCCGTAACTGAAAAAACAGTAACTGCTTAACATGTTATTTTATTTATGAAATCTATTTATCGTGTTTGATTTATTGCATAATAAAGCAAATCTGCAGCAAAACTTCATTTTGAAATCTTGTCGATCACACTATATCTTTCCACTAACAATTACCAGCAGCAAAAGTACCCCCAAGAATTTAATTACGCTATGCATGCCCTTATACATCTCTTTGAGAATTTTTCTGCATGTACATTATGCAAATATATTACTGATCTGTCAGAGGGTACAACACGTATACTTTAATTTTATAGAAGCAGACTGAAGTACGGAAATATTAAGAACACAATCAATGAGCAATGTCGCAGGTATAAAAGAAGATAAAATTTAGCAAAAAATTATGAGAACCGGATAACTTTACAAACATATGACATGAAATTCCGTCCCTGATTTCTTTCATTTGGCAGCTGATTACAATTAGCATGTAAATGTCAGCAAGTCACTATGCACTGCATAAAAGAGATAATAACAATTCGAAAGTTAAATATTAAGTCTGACTAAAATCACGGAAGGGTAATGTTGAAGGATTTCGATAATCACGAACTGGTGATGGAGCCCGGTAACTTTTGCGTGCAGTAAGCTCATCGCTCTTCGCAGCTCCATGCATGCGGTCATACGGTAGCTTGGTTAAGTCAACTTGAACGTCAGTTCGTAATATACCATAAGGATGAGATGGATTCGCTATAATTCAAACAGATAACAGAAATTTTCTAATCATAAATGAAAGTAATACAAAGTCAAATATTTCTACATTATAAGCGTTAAGATTCAAAAAATCGTAATATGAACAAAAATCCAGGAAACATTTTCGCGGAAAGTGGGACATGGGAAAGACTTTATAAGCAGGAAACTTACTGGTCCGTAACGTATTAGTACTGGGATACTGAATTTGAGAAGGATACTGACAATTCACTGGTGATGCATAAGATGCCGCCGATGCTGCATATGCTTGATATATACTTGCTTGCCGTGCTTCATCTATGATTCAAGAAAAACATTACTTCCTATGAAAACATATATCGTTACCTTTTCTGCTGTTCAGTTATTTGCAAAATAAACTTTGTTGACAAAATTCTCTTCCGTTTCCTTTATAACTACTGCTTTGCTCAATTCCCTACTAATTTCTGAGAATACGAAAAAAACCTGTCTTCAAATACTCTCCCATATCAGCTGCTAATCTTCCTTAAAAAAATAATGAAAGTGAGCATACCATATGCTTGAACTTTCTGTAGAGCAGAGAGAAGTGCAGGAAAAAACGTTGGATCCTTACTAGTCATCATCACAACGGCAAGAATAAAATCTTTCGGTGAAATCTGAGCCAACAAACCATCTAAACATAAATCTTTAGCCTTTCTTTTACCAGTGACTCGATACTTGCAGCAAAGTTATTAGTAAATTTTAAACAAGTTATCATACTAACATGAAATCAATTGTATGTAACATGCCAATGTCATTATAATCTGCAGATACTAACTGCACCCAACAGAGCACAACATTAATGCAATAAATCACGGTTAATATAACATAAAACTGCAAATTATTCAAAAAAAGATAAAGCATCACCACTTCATATTTGATAAAACGCACCTAACGTAGTATCCAAATCTTGCGGTGCGATTAAACTATTACGCTCTTCAATCAGTTGTCTTTGTTGTTCTTTGACACCTTTCTCCCATTCATTAAACTCCTCGACATACTTATTGTATGTCTCTGTACCGCATTGTGCTCTTAAATTGATTACAAAATTAAATAGCCTACACCTCTCGTTCAAAGAGAGCAATAGAAAGCTCTTACAGTCGGAAAATGAAATGATTTACTGCATATCGCAAGAGCTAGAAACATTTTTTCATTTTTTAAATACAACTGCAAAAATTGAAAAAAAGTAGTAATTTCACGAATAACAGCCATATCGGCATTATGTTTCATTAACTATTAAGACTAAGATATATCCATAACAATTCATATTACTTAGATTTCACATTAATTTAAGAAAAATGTACATATTATTCAGCTTCCATTTTTCGAACTTTTCTTTATGCTCCACGTATTGTTGTTCCAATCGTCCCAGTGCAACTGTTATATGTGTAATCTGCAGCAAAAGTACTTTAGTAATACACTGAATAGTGATTTCATTAGTATGTTGAAAACATGAATAACAATCAGGATACACAATTAACCTGAATATTTGATAAAGTATTAATTTGAACAGTTATTATCTACGTAATAATAGAAGTAGAAAGTTTCCAGAAAATAAAAAAGTAAAAAAAAAGTTCCGTATGTGTTTCAAACTTCCCTTGACAACGGAAGAATTTTTCCAATTTATTCAAAAACAGGGAATGCTATCACAATGATTCAATTGTGGTACTTGATAACTTCTGACTTTTTTTCAAAAAGATAAGAATACACCGAGCACCTTCACCGGGGTAATTATTATAAGTAGTGATTTGGATGAGAAAAGTATGCGGTTTAAGGCTTGCTTAAAGCATTAAGCAAATTCGGTAAAGATGAAAGCTCAAACTAGGTAAAATTATAACCTTATCAGCCATCAGGAGTTAAACTGCAATTTTGAAGAACTGCGAACAAGTGGAACCATACAAATCTAAATCAAATAAATGAGTATCATATTATTTACACAGAGACATATTCTTATCATCTTGCTAACATCGATGTAATTTCTCCTATGTTATTCTTTTATTACAACACATAACTCACTGAAAACCAATGTAATACAAAAGCTTTGGAAAATGGAACTGAAATTATACAAAACAGGTCAAAAGACAAGGTCACATCATGACATTCAAAAGGAGAACATATACAAATTGCATTCATTTCGCTAATGTTTTACCCATATTATGATTAAGTGTAAAATGTCACGCAACCCAGCCATATCTCCCCACACAATGCAAACCCACGCAATCGCACGTGTAACACATGCGCGACATCAACTGAAATGTGAGCATTGTTCTGTGCCGCAGAAGAAACCGACCTGATCAATGTGTTGTACTGCAACAGATTAATAGACCAGTATTGAAGAAATGAGTGGTAGGTGGACGCTCGGCTGGTCGTGTCAAGGTACGTTATCAGTGTTAGTCTTGACGTCACTCTAATTCTGTTCCCGAGTGTTTGCTTTTTTTTAATTTTTAATGAAAATTACTTTTTGGGGACTTTTTGGACTTTTTCTGACGTTAATGATTTTAAGACACAGCTTCACGTTATTAACGGCGATCTCGGGTAGCGCTAAGTTTCTTAGATATGCTTACTGTTTGTGGAAAACTAATGATATTTAATTTTTAAATTGTTTTGTCGTTTTTTAATAAGTTCCACTCATCGAAGAGGTTTGTATTATGTATTATCACATAACTAGTTGCAGATCTGTTTGATCTTATTTCTAGTCGATATGGTGATTGAAATGCTATCGTATGGCATGCTTATCAGTGGTGTTATTATCTTTGTCGCACTTCTTTCAGGATTTAAAGCCACCTATGGACGATATTCTCAACACTCTCACCTGCCGGTCCTTTTTTGATCATTCTTGCACTGATGTTGTAGTAGTAATGATAGCAGACAAATTATGGCAGCAGACTTATTGTGGAGGTTAATAATAGCAGTACTCGCTATTAATTGATTGTCCAATCTAGAAAATAAATTGTAACATAAAAAATCAATAAAATGTGGCTACCATAGAATCGATGACAAGTGGTAAAACTTATATAAGTTGCCAGTTATGTGGTAAATATGACAGCTGTGCTAATCATACGAGTATTTGTAGTAATTACAAATGTCGATGCAGCAATTTAAATGAAATTTTTGATAAATATGATCAGCAACAAGAAATTTAAATAGAAAGCGATAGAAGCGGGCACTGTACCCAACAGTTATAACACAGTTTACACTAATCCCCAAAGCATCTTTGTAGAACGTGACATTTTCAGGTACCGCTTATACCGGCCAAATGGGCTTGGTTTATACAAGAATTACCGTCATTATACATTCCTCTTCACTATCTTATCACTGGTATTACTGGGTTGCCTCTTATCAATGCATTTATCCTTATCTTATTTTGCTCGCATTATATCAATAGGTGCAACAATGCCATACATTATTTTACTTTTACTCAATGTATCATTCTTTTTTCAAACAAAAAAGAAATATTCAATTTTCTACCTCATCTTTTTAATTAAGGAGAGGTAGAACTTTAATATTATTTCATAAAAAGTTCTTTTTATATTATATACAATTCAGAGCTCTCATTTATCCATTCCTGATGAAGGGGAGTACAGGAACTCCTGCGCATATTTTCTTGTCAGCTCTTCTATTTTGCACAGTTAATGGATATATGCAAGCCATATGGCATTCTCGTAACGCTGTATATAATGAGCCACTGAAGGATACCGTGTTTTGCTGCGTTGGTGGGTAGGCATTCATACTTGTCGATGTTTACTAGCATTTATAGTGAGCATGGAAATTAAACCGATTGTACTAAATGAACACACAATCTATTTCCTAAATGCGGTGTCTGTCACTTAATACATCTATGTTCTTCGCAATACAACCATTATTATATTCTCCTAAGTACCCGATGTATTATTTGTTGTGTCAGAAATACTACCAGAATGCCATAGGCACATTGACGTTTATCACTGGAATGGTGATTAATATTACATCCGATTTAATATTGCGAAATTTACGAAAAAATGGAAAATCAGACTACAAAATACCTTATGGAGGTTTGTTCGAATACGTCTCTGGAGCAAATTATTTTGGGGAATGTATCGAATGGGCTGGTTATGCCTTAGTGACACGCACACTGCCTGCATTTGCCTTTGCGTTTTTCACATTATGCAATCTTGCACCGCGCGCCTATCAGCATCACAGGTGATTTCTTCAGATCGAAAATTTGAATTTGTGCAAGGAAGATGCAAGGAAGGTTTATTGACTAATTAGAACTTTTTTCCATTATCACAGTTATCTTTATTTCAGGTGGTACCAGCAAAAGTTTGACAGGTATCCGAAGGATCGTAAAGCCTTTATACCATTTGTTATTTAGGTGAGAGTTCGTAATTGTGCAAAAATTGCTTTGGATAACCATTTATAATCACAGACAACATTTGGAAACAGTATATTTTAAGTGAAATATTTCAAAGGAACAAATAATTACAATGCCCTGAAGAAAAGTTATAATATCAGATACGGTTCGAATATCGTAAACATTACTGCAATATTGATAATATTCAGAAAAGAAGTTGTAAACAAAGAAGTTCCAGACCTCATCGTGTTCTGTTCATCTTTAAATAATGATGTAGAACTAGAAGTTAAACGTGCACCAGATAGCCGTTTTATATTAAAATTTTGAAAGAAGAAAATTCATCGTTGAACAGGATGCTTTTATACATTAAAAAATAAATACGAAATGTAGACTAGAAATATTTAAGGCACTCGATAATGGATACTGGAAGAAATTTGGGTTATGAGTGATTTCAATTCATTGTTATACTTTGTCTACTAACTGTGATGTTGGACCACAAATTCAAACTAGCATATAATATCAATACCTGATATTGAGATATCAGCCTAATGTAAATCTAACGAAGCGAAATAAACTATCAATATCTTAATTAAACTTTCTTTTCAACCAAGATATTGAAATGGTAAAGAATTGGCAGTGTGCATAATTATCGAGAATGGAAGATTCGGGAAAGTATACCACTTTTCTTGCCATTTTTTTTCGAACCTTTTACCACTTCTTTGGATTCCATCACCGCTTCTTCAGCTTCCAGTATAGTCTTAAAATAAAATCTCTTAATAATGACGGTGTTGGTTTAGTGCTATAGATGATTTAACGCATTATTTAGTTGAATTCCAAATGTAATAATGGAAGTAAATAACGCAACAACTGTTACAATTTGAGGATGTCCCGTTTTTCGCATCTTCTCCCACTCATTTTCAAACGAAAACTAGCCAAACCAAATCTAGCAAATAAACAGGAATAATCAGTAATAGAACACTGCACCTACCCGTTGCAGTTCATCATAATCGATTTCGACATCATCGTCTGAACTCTCGCCTTTGAAATTGCACTCGGAAGAAGATACTTCGTGATCCAGTGTTCTTTCCCAGAACCTGCTCAGCTCCTCGCTTATTTTTCCCGATTTTATGTTACTTTGGCTGGCTAAAATGCGGATTTCGTAAACAGGAATAAATTTTAAGACGTTACTGCTTTACTATGCAACAGCATGCTTGTGGAAATGTCTATCATCGAAAGTACAGGCGAAATTATATAACTGTGAGGTTTATCTCGAATACTTCCAGTAAAGCTTCAAGTTCCGTTGTACTAAGAGTATATATTTACAATGTTTACATGCAATTCATACTTAATTCCATTAGCTTCTTAATCTCGTTATCCACCGAATGGTTATCACTGTCTACGCTTCCTACTACCTTGGCTGCCTTTATACTGCGTTGCTTGGCCAATTTCATCATTCGCTGTATATCTTTTAAATTCCGAATGGTATCCTGACCCATTGTATCTGTATCTGTATCCGATATGGATAGATTTCCGCTCAAACTTTCCGCTAAAAAACCATCAGTTGAACATTTTTTTTTGAAGTGAATATAATTTGCATTCAGAACTAAAAAAACTCAGGTAGAAGATAGAATACACGGGCGCAAAAATAAAATCAAATTCCCCTATAAGAGTAAGAGTAATCCTTGTGCTGATGACCAAGAGATATTTCTTATAAATTATTCCCGTAAAGTTCCGCAAGCGAACCGAATTTTAATGTGGAATAAAATTGCACGGAAACATGAATTTAAAAACATCATACTTCAGTAAAGTAACTAAACATACAACACAAGCAGTATTTTTTTTACAAAAGGACTACGAGAATTTCTGCTTCAGCAAATAAAATAAAACTGGTCGCTACAAGAAGATTACCATCTGGAAGTAAAGCATCTTTTTCTCGCATCTTAACGAATTCTTCTGGATCAATATCGTGTTCTTCGAATTTCCCAAAACGATCACACCTTTTTTCTAACATGGCTTCATCTTTTGCTCGTTTCATTAGTTTTTCAACCGTTTCTTCAACTTCATTTCCATTTAAAATTGTAAACTAAAAGTCGATTAATGTAGCAGCGGAAAAATTCAGCATAATTGACACATGAAACTCTTCTGCTGCATAATTTAATTTGCTGAAATGGCCCTCAAGTTGAATTAAAACCTTAAAATTTAAGGTGAACTGCTAGCATACCCTAGGATATCTGATATTCTCCACTGGTATGCCACGAAGCTTTGCCAATCGTGTTTCTATATCACTCACTGATGGCGTATCCTCTTAAATACACATATTTTGTAAAGTCGGCAGAAATCAAATAATTCATTATTTATTCTGACCGATAAAAAAGAAAACAAAAAGACTGTACAGTGCTAATGAAAGTACTGGTCAGAGCTTTCTAGTCTCTACTTTCCATGATTAAGCTATTTGGAAGAAACATGGAGTGCAATCAGATGGAAAGTAAATAAACGAACTAACTACTAAAAATAAATCTCTTATTGATGTGCAAAAATCTACAAAAAAAGATTTTAATCGAAGGGAATTTAAATATTCTTACTTCTACCATTCATCCCTAGCATTTCCGCTCGTTCTTCCAAAGATGCTAATGTTCCCATTTCATGTTCGCTTTCACTCACGTTTAAATTTGCCAAACGTTCTTCTAAAATTCTATCCTTTTCCTCTAGTTGATGCTTTCGTGGTAAAAATTGCGATGAAGGAATAAATTGTCGCATAGATGGAGGTGGCAAATCACCATCAGTCGACCACCATTTGTTGTCACTCATTGAAAAAATTCACGACCATAGAAATCAAATATAAAAATCTAAAAATATCATCGTTAAGTGTTCATTCAATACATTACGTCAGCATAAATGAAATGTAACGATAGCGTAGGCGTAAAATGTAATGAACACTGATTAAAAGCATAAGCTGAGTTGATGGAACGTGAATTTAACAGATATCTGTTAAGTGATCTTAATCTTGATTTTTTGAGCTTTATCAATGGTAAACTAATAGATTACGCTTCTAATATGCTCGAGAAAAGTAGCATGACGTTGTTGTAACCAACCCAAACTAGGGAAGCTTACGCAATGCTTGTCAAACGTCCATTACAACTTTTTGTCCCTATCTCTCCTTCACAAGCAATTTGCTGCTAATATTTGCAATCCTACTTTTCGTATTTTATTTGATTCTACTCTAACTTGACTGTCAGATTTATATTCATTCATCTGATATCGTCCAATAAATAATCCTTTTCCACGCTCATTGGTAAACAAGGAATATTTAATTTCCCACACACTAACAATGTAACCAAATTTTTTTAAACATAATATATGAGGGAATCAGATAGCGTGATTATCATCACTATATTGCAGTCGATCACACGCTACATTAACCTCCGACATCAAATGCTATCAACTAAACACACCAGCAACTTAACCACCATAGTTTAGTATGTTATGTTACGCACTAGCTCCCCCCCCCCCCCCCCACATTGTTAACTTTGATGTTTGGTAGTGAATCGTTTCCTGCGCTGCGGTTCGAAAATGACTTGCTATAAAATCACATAAACACGTTACCTATATTGCAGGGAACATTTAGATACAAGTGCATCTTTTCATCAAGTATTTTGCATCTAGTACTGCTCAAATTTTAAACACCAAGAAGCGCAAAAACTGTATGTCTTCAATTTTTGATTAGGACTATCTAGGTGAATGAAGTGAAACAACAAAACGAATGGATTGTATTAGAATATCGGAAATTGTTCTCATGAGAAATATTCATTGACTTTTCATCTCAGGAAAAGGATTGTAAGTGTACCAAAATCTCGGGTACAAACAATATTTATTCCATGTTTAATATTTGCACGAAAGTCTTAATATTCAAAAACCAAAATCATATAAACATTGCTCAACGACAGCACGATCAGCACCCTTTATTCGAATGAATCCTTTCAGTTCATCAACGTGCGTTGCGACCGGATGGTGCAGATATTCTTCCAAATATTCCCGTATCTTCTTTTCACATTCCTTAATAGAAAGAAATGAATAATTACCCGAAATTTCACAAAACCTGTTTGTTGAAGAAATTACAGAATAAATAGTATTACAGTGCATTTGATAACAGAAACATAGAAAAGTTTTTGGAAATTTATTTATCTTGCCTAGAAAATAAATTCTTCCGAATCTGACTATGCGGTTCGGATAGAATAAACATATATCATATGTCATAACTGAAGAAATGTTTCGGATATAGCAAAGTTGCTTACGCGTTAAACAGTAAAGACTGCTCACTGCAATAAGCTTAAATAGAATTACACTCCGTTCAACATTACCAAAACTATAAAATGAAGAATTGGAAAGAGAAAAGAAAGGAAAACATACAAATATATCGCCATGAATATTTTTCACTAACACCAACTCAACATATTCAAAATCCAATGTCTTTGGATCTAACTGGTCCCTCCTCGTTTCCAAATAAAGTGGCAGCAAGTGATCACGATTGCGCTCCACAAAAAATGTTAAATCTGGTCGAGCTACAAAAAACCCTATAAGAACGATCTAAGATAAAATAACAATTGTGGAAACTAATTAAGCAAGACCACTTCTTAAAAGTTATTCCCGTAAAGAGCAAAGGAAAAAATAAAATCACACGTTTTGCTGGTCTCCAACCACTAGGTGTTGGGTATGTATCATGCTTCGGTATATCAGGAATTAATCTCCTTGGCATAAGCCTTTGTACGTACTTCCAATCAACTGGTATCTCAACCGCTTTGCTTCGCGTTTCTGAAATAACTAGCACATTTGAATAATGACCAAATGAGAATATTCATATGGAAATAATGGAACACTTATATAATAAAGTTCATTATGTAAATAACATCTTGTTAGATAAGTTCAAAAGAAATAGAAAAAGCTCAGACAAATTTGACGGTCAAAAAAATCAATTGAGCGAACAGCCC
Source organism: Litomosoides brasiliensis (assembly GCA_013365375.1). Lineage (NCBI taxonomy): Eukaryota > Metazoa > Nematoda > Chromadorea > Rhabditida > Onchocercidae > Litomosoides > Litomosoides brasiliensis. The sequence goes on along the minus strand of JABVXW010000142.1, from coordinate 76,919 downwards.
ATTGTTATAAATAATACCATCAAGTATTCGTAAAAAAAGAGACAGATTCAAAATAAAAAACATAATAAACCAATAAAGAAAAAAATAACTCAATACCCAACAACACAAAAATCAAACGACTATACTTAAAAGAAAATGAAAAAAGAAGACAAAAAAAACCAAAAACAACACTTAAAGAATAAACCTTTTGATTAAGAAGAGTCAAAAATTCCTATTTAAAATAATCCTTTAAGCATCAAGTCGATAAAGAAAACAATATCCTTCATTAAATACTTATTCTTTAGCCAAATTCTATGCTCTGTACTGTGCCAGAAAAAATTAACACTATGTTCGCCAAATAATTCAAAACGTAAGTCATAACACCTGTTTTCGACATAACAGCTTGCAATGGATCATCCCAAATTTCGCCACTTGATGTCGCTCCATTTTCCTCACTCGCAAATTCCCGGCAATGGCATTTCATCAATTCCACAACATTTCTGTTTCGTTTCAAGAAATGCCGCAACATAAAGCGCACTTAAAAGCTCCACGGAGTACTGGTTGTTATATTTTAAATCAGCGGCCACGCCTAAATCACTTCCTATTTTCCTGTTTCCCCGATACTTACACAAATAAGTTCCTCTATTATTTAATAATAAGAATGTTTCTGTCCATAACTATTCAACAATTGTACCTCGCACAGTGTTGAACGGCGAAAATATGTAATCCTGAGAGGTAAGAATAAGCCCAGAAAAATGTAAGACAGTCAATCAAGAATCAATTTTTATGTGTTCATATTCAAAATAATAGATTATCAAGATACTTGATATTCAATGACAAAAAATATGGATATATTTAATGAATATGGATAAAACTTTCTGTATAACTTATGCCTTAAAACTACGGCTACAACATAGATTATTGAAAAAGATATGATTAAAACAGGAATAAAAGTTCTATTATATATTCGCTTAAGGAACAGGAAATTGACATGCCAATAATAGTACAGTACATTCACACTAATCAAGCATCAAACGATTCATTAGATATTATTAGACATATTATATGAGCGCTTAAATATTTGTATAATGAAATTATGGTTAACAATTTTTATGCAATGAATGAATAAACCTTATTTAATAATTTGTAAGTAATGTCCCATGAATTCCACAAACCTGTAGGAACGCTACTTAATTTCTTCTCAATTAAAAAAAAATTATCATTATGATACAACAACACTTCAGTTTTTATTTACGATGTTGAAGCTTCAGGGTCGGTCAAAGAGCAAAATTCCATTTCTAGGTACGGAAAAAATCGACGTGATAGCTGCTGCTGATGTTTGTGGCAGTGCATTGACAGTCACTCCTGATTCTGATTGAGGGTTACAGGTCATAAGACGGCGTCGAGCTATAGCTGCATTTCGCCGTGCTAAAGCTGAACATAAAGCACTAACACGTCCCGTTCGCTGATATTCGAACCATGATTGTGTTTGTTCCCTGAAATTAACATTAATATGAAAAATAATTATTAAAATTTATTAGAACCAACAAGACTTAACAACTAGTTCTATTTTTATCATATATCAATAATTCATAACTACATTTCCAATAAAAAAAGGAAAAGAACACTTCATGACACTGACAACATTATTCTTTCTGGTGCATATTCAAAAATTCTCTTGTTAACATTTTAAAATCTGCAATAAAACTTTGATGCTTTTATCTTCAGAAAGTATCATTTTAAAAGCTAAAGATGAAAAGGGAAAGAAAGAATTAAACCTTTCCCATCTGTAATTATTCAAGAGTTCAAAAAAACAGTCTTACGCACATGTAACTGTAAAATAAGCAAAGAAGTATGAGCTACATCGGCAGAATTGTACTGTATAAAAACAACTGATGCTTTAATGTAGAGCAACACGTTTTCGCGTATATACCAGACATCAGTTAGATATCATTTAACATCACAGTTCTGTTTGGTACGCAAAATGAACACAAAATACTTACTGCACTGACTGCGCAATCACTTCTCTTTTACTCAATATATCACCATATACAGTGTGACCTGCCAATTCTACAGCTGTTTTTTCTGTCAGCATTGTAATTTCGTTAAACATAACAGTCATGAATTTAGTAAATTCCAACGCACTCTGCAATATTTATGTTATTAAATTAAAACATTGTAGTAATATGTGATTATCACTACAATGCTGTGGAGAGGTCTTATGTCAACGATTTGATTTTATCTGCTATACAATTCGACTAATCAGAAATAGACCTCCTAATCTGGACAACCGACAACAGCAAGTATTCCGTTAGCTGATGGAAAAAATGTCCAACATGTTTCTACATCATCGAGTTGCTTGCACTAGTGTTGATAGGTCAGCATTTTTTACTGAATTTTGTGGGAAGAGATGACATATATTCATCAACTAATATTATTGATTGTGAAAGGACTTGTTATCACAATTCACTTTAGTAATATTGCCGTAAAATGTCTACTTCATAATAATCACAAAATCAACATAATCTGTGTAAATTCATTTACCTACTAATGAATACAACAAATCTGATGACTACAACAGACAATTGTTCCATCCAAGACTTAACAGCTTCAGTTCTGTCAACTCGACTTTATGCCATTTTTGAATTGACTTATATTGGAACAAATGAAGTAAACAAATTATAACACTAATTTATTAAAATAGACCTAGGATACACTCACATAATTTATATAGCAAACAAACCCGCATGTAAATTCCATGTAGCTGTCGGGCATTCTCCAATGTCATCTCAATATCTTTTTTTGATACAAACGTATCGGTACCCAGCGCTGCTAATAGAGCTTTGAAATATGTGTGCTGTCCATCCAGCAGCTGAAATATTGATGTTATATGCATCTTTATTGTTAAAATTTTTGCCATCGGTCATAGACTATTCCAATAACAATAAGTATTCCTCTGTTATACTTCACGATGTTTCTTTACGTAAATACGACAGTTACAAAAAAAGAGGAAAACATGACATTTAATCAAGCTACATTTGAAACAAACCTTAAACAAATTATCCACACAAATCAAGCTGTCAGTTGCTAATTTTTCACATATTGCCAAAAACTGCACAGTTTCATTGATTATTTCTTGGAGCGTCCGTTGAGCTGTTTTAATTAGTTCTCCTGAATCGCCATACTTCGACACATTATGACCCCTCTTGGCATGCTCGTTCATTACACACAAACCGCAACGAACGCGCTAAACAGTTGAAAAAACTAGTAATGTTAATGAACGAATAGAACACACCAAACATACCTTACTCTTTCCCTGATCTCTCACCATCATAATTATGACAGCTACAAAGATCACTTTATTTAAAAAGTATATATATGCTCAAGTTCATGTGAATTTTATTGTACATTCTTTTAAATTGTAAATATTATTAAAAATTTTCACAACATTATTTAGTTCACCTATCATAAATTCCTCTGTTTCACTTAATAGTTTTCCTGTTCAGCGTTCTTAACATTTTTGTAAATATAAAAACATTTAAATAAAATGATTATCACTATCGCTAAAAGAACTTGTATAGAGTAGGCATAAGTCCTCTAAGTGGAGAAGATCAGTACCTCTACTCTGTCAATATGATCGCAGTCATCACAGCGATATTGATCTTCCGGTTTTGCAGGCTTGGAGCATTGATGACAACATTTAACCATAGCACCTTTTTCTTTTATCCTGGATATAAGACCTAAAAAATTCTCTTCTTTAAACAAAGTTAACAAGTTACAAACCAAAAGGAAATGTTATCATATGGCTGTCTCAAGTTAAACGGCCCTTAATATGAGCCAAAAAAAAAACTTATGAAGAACGCCAACTCTTTAAAGAATAATTGATGACAGGAGGACTAGTAAACTGTGCACGACATAAGGGACAAGTGTAGTTTTGTTCCGTTTCACTACAGAGGCGATCAATACAGGCTGTACAAAATGAATGACCACATTGCAGTTGTTTCGGCTCATCATATACCTTCAAAAAAGCCAGTAAAAATAAGAATATATGCAGTGCAAATACGATGCTCAAATTATCACTTTACCGGTCTATTCTAACTTTAGTTTGACCGTAAATCAAGTCTGGATATTCCACTGGCACCCATTATTTCGTGTAATATACAAATAGTTTCAATATGAAATGTACATATGACTAACCGTATAACAAACTGAACAAACCATCGCTTCTAACAGGAAAACATCATGCTCGCATTCCTCATCAACCATCTCCTTCAGCGATGAGTACATGTTTGAAAGAGTTTTTACATTTGAAGATGATTGCGATAAAGAGGAAGAATTCATAAGCTCAGAGAGAGAAGGAAACAACGACACATCCATTATGATAAAGTTTTATTTCAGTGACCTAAACAGAAAAACTTACAACATAATCAGGAATGTAAATAGATATAATGCAATATGTCTTCGGCAACAAATGCATTATATGATTATTATGTAATCGAAAATCGCAAAAACTCTATCCAAATAAACGTAAATAGAAACAAATATAAAAATTACAAACGTCGAAGTTAGACTGCATTGGATTAACCTTGACAATGCCAATATGACCTGACCTTCGTTGCGAATTTACGCTTCTTCAAATATAATAACTAAACAATGGTCAATCAATAAATTAAGTGAAAAAAAGAACAAATCCTGCCAATATGAACCAAGTACTGATTCGGAAAATCTTACATACTTGGTAATCAGACGTGAGACTGTACAAAAAGTGTACCATGCTTTAACTCATAATATCGTTACCACTATCAATATAGAAAGAAAAAGAAAACATACTACTATTGACATATTTACGAACAGTATTCAGTCTTCAATACACGACGGCTAACCTGAAATATCTTGCTCACACGTATTACACGTATATCTTAAAACACAACAATACTCAGCATTACTACGTTCCGTTAACCATTATTTGTGGCAAAATGATAGTCCTTACCCTAAAAACAATACAATCCATCTGACAAGTACACAAAACAATAGCATTAACATAATTGATAACTATCCTCTTCCTTACTTTTCCTTCTTTTTCTCTGTCTCGTCTTCCTTTTCTGCACTCTCTAGCATCTCTTCCTGATGTACCGCCCAATTCGCAACCTTTCCATATTTCACTCTGATATTTCAACAAACATGTAAAGACGAAATAGTACATACTATAATTCCACGTTGTACGTACGTAAATGAAGAGAAACGTATGTACAAGTAGATCATGAGGATTTAGCTGAAGAAATAAGTGGAGAATTTTTGTTAAAATTTAAAATTGTATGAATTTCCTCTTTAGATTGCAAAAAACTAGTCCAGGGGGAAATTTTTTTTTTGTTGTTAAGAGCGTAAAAAACTGGTCATAGGAAAGGAAAGAAAGGTTTTTTTGTTGAAGAAGTGTAGACAAATAGATCGGAGGAAGGTTAAAGATCGAAGAAGCCGTGAGATTTAAGCGTGAAATAATAGTATAGTAGTGTTTGGAGTGAAAAACAACAAGATGGCGTAGAAACAAAATAAAATTTCACACACACAAAAAAAGAGGATGTGTTGAATTTATAAAGGAAAAAAAACTACCGGTAACATTAGATGTTAATTTTGAAGCTAACAATTAATTAACACACTAAATAACAAAATTAATTTGTCAAAAATTAAATTATCAAATGCAAGAAAAGAAAAAATTGTAAACTAAATATGATAACAATTATCATTATTTCATTCATCACTTCACAAAATTCTTATTTATCGATTAATCTTTTTTAATTTTAACTTTAACACTCATATCTTTTAGTTTCTTAATTTTGCTTAATATAGCAATTTCATTCTAACAAAATTATTTTTTTTGGTAATCTTTTTTTTTAAAAAGATTTTTCACTTCTCCTCAACAATTTTCAGTGTCAAACTAATTTTATGCTCTCCTAATTTCTCCTCCAAACAATGCTCTTTTTTGTTTCATTGAAAAAAAAAGAAGACCGAGGTATCCTTGTACTCTCTTCTACTACAGTGTTATTGATTGAATTCATAAAATTCCATAATATTTCGGGTTTTTTTTTCTTTCTCTGCAAAATCTAACATCTCTTAAAGCCTTAAAAATTTGCATAAAATGTTATCGATTGCACTTATGTGCTCATTGTATTGCTATTATCGGTTGGTGAGCAGTTTGTTCGTGAGATATGTTTGATGAAATTTTGGTAAAATATTTTTAGATTATTTCTCATTAAATTTTTTTTTCGTACTATTCGTCATCATTTATCATTAGCTTTCATATTCATTCATCAATTTATGCTAATTATTATTTCAAGAAAATTAAATCAAAGATTTATGCTTAATAATGAAATGATTAAATATTTTGAAATTAAGTTAAAATAAAGAACAATTTCATTCATCGTCGTCATTTCATCTTATTTATTAATTTTTTTTAGGAGGAAACAACAATTACAACAAAAAAGTTAATACCACTACGTGGATGCTTACGATTCATATCAAATAGTGCAAATGATCCGGTAACATTATATGCCCACAGTACTACAATGAATGGAATGCAAGCACATTTAGCTAAAGTTTGTAATTTAAAAAAAAAAAATATTAAAATTTTTATGAATTTGAATTTTGCAAAAGAAAAGAAGAATTCCTCTAGTGTCATTTATCAGTCATTTATACATTATTGTTGGTATTATTTCAGTAGTTTGATATTATTGAACATTTTCCTTTTTTCTTTATTATTCAGCCGGCAATAATGATGCAAGAACAAAACAGATGGAGCGGTGGAACGGTACAATTTCATAAGTAAGTATCTATCAAACAATATTGTAGTTAATTAAAAATTGATATCAAAATTAATTAGCATATAAGAAGGAGATTTTTTTTTAGGGGTGATAATCGAGTGGAATGTATTAACACGGCATTAGCTTGTACTCATTCACTTTACATTCGTGAACTTGTCAACAAAACTGGCATACAATCACCGATCCTAAATTGTACCGGTTAGTTGTATGCATTTAAGAAAAGTGAAACTGAATGAAATAGTTGATGAATTAAAATGGATAAAAGGAGGATTGGGAAAGAAAGAAAATTTTTTTTTTGTTTTTGCCATTTATTTTGTTGTACTTTTTTTTTGCAAGTTCAATTATGCAGTTACTTTTAAATGAATAACTAGCTATATTGAAATTAGTACTAACCTCTAATAATTATTTTTACATTATTGTATGATTTTTGAAATATTATTGAAATGAAAAAATACTCACTTCTATTTTACGTACGTATTTATTATTTCCGATTTTTCAAGATCTGATTTACACACCTCCTCATCAATGAGGGTAAACAGTATTAGCATAATGCTATTATTTTTTTTTCCTTCATTAGGTTAAATTATATATTTCACCAAAAAAATTTTTTTATCATTTCTTAGTTCAAAAATTAAATCATTCTAATTTGGATAACTGTAAGTTTAAATAGGATAATTGTATAATTTAGCTTTACCAATTCACTGGCATTCAATCAAGGCAACAGTTCATTTCATGCGTACTGGATCACTTCAAGTTGATGCTGCAGTGTTGCACGATATGGTTCAGGTCGTAATATATTTTATTACTTATTTAAACAGTAAATTAGAAACCGAAAATATGAATTTTGAAGCAGCGTTTGAATTAAATGTGTTTATAAAATGAAGTTTTCGTAAAATAGATAACATTTTTACTGATTTTGTGTCTTCCATTTTTTTAGTGTGCAATGTTCTTTCGTATTCCACAGTTAAGTCGTCTAGTGGAATCATTCCTACGCCAACGATCGATGAGACCGGAAACTGTACTGAATGCATACAAAGCTGTTTTTCATGTAATAGTTTGCTCTGAAAAATCTGTAGGAATAATCGATAAGTACTTAATTATGACTAAATCATAGAGATAATCAGTGAATCAATACAGAATGATTAACACTTGATCGTACAAAAGGATTGACTAATACTTGATCATAAGGGTCAATAAATACTTCATTGTTTGAAACTTTCTAGGATGAGCACACGATGCGTTGTGTAACTTATGATACTCAAAAAACTGTTTGCGAAAATATGGTACACTATCTTCCACCATATATCGAAGAGGCAATCAAGAATGAACGTAGCACGTTGGCAGTAAGTTTTCCATATAACTTATTTTGATATTCTTTTTTCTAGTTACTGCTGTTCAAGACACTTCAAATATATTTCCTATCCTTGTGATTCATACAAAGCTTTTCTTAAAATTGAAATTAAGAAGAGTGATATGGTGGAAATAAAAACAAGTAAATTAGATACGAAAAGTGTTATTAATACAAACAAACATTGACATTTCAAAATATCCGACAAAATATTCGTAACATGAATTTTAACTATTTTAACATTAATTTGTTATTGGAAAGTTTTTGAGAAAGAAGAACTACATTTTTCTTTATAATCTCTTCTGTAATGTTTTCTAATTATTAGGAAGTTTTAATTGGCCATGCCAATGATGTAACAATTTGAAATTGATAATGGGGCTATAAGTAGTATTCTGTTGAAGTATTATTGTAAGATTGGAAAATTTTAGCTAATGACAATCAATGAGCTATACTGTTTGCTTTCACGTGATGCTCATCGTTTACGCTTTAATCAACGAGAGTATGAAGATGCTGCTTGTCAGCGTTTTCAAGTGGTAATGCGTTGGATACGATTTCAAGAACGATCGCGTGATATTTATAATAAGCCTACGCGTGATGTTCAATCCACTTCTTTTGCCAAAGCTGTTCGACTCTTCAGCTGTGTACGTTTCGAACACATGCGACCTGAAACTCGTCGACATTTTGCCAATTATTTATGTAGCGTGAGTTCTACACCTATCTATTCTACACCTATAGTGAGTTCTACACTTATCTACATTCTCTTTTAGTAACATTGTCACATAAACGTTGAATTTCTCTGCTCTTAATAAATTCCAATACAAATCAGACGTAGGAAAATGAAATGAAAGAAAAAAAAAGAAAGAAAATTGACTATTTGTAGTTACCGAATAATATGTGCATGATTGCTGCTCGAGCCTATCTTCCAGAAATCCAGTGAAAAATCAATAGCGAAAAGTTCAAACATACAATTGTTGTGTAGGTAACACTTCTTACACACTTAAAATACACCATTCAATATTCATTCCTAAACATGACAGAATATTTTATCGCTTATATATAATAGCTTTACAATTACACATCGACTAATTAAGGCGAAATGATCGAATTCACTTACCTAAGATGATTTGTAAAGCGAAGGATCTGATTGCATACAGTGGATGTTTTGATCATAAGACTTATATATGATCATATTCACATTTTCTTCTTTTGTGTGTAAATGTTTTAGCATCTGAAAAAATCATGTCTAAATGATCCTGTACAATTTCAAGAATTGAAAAAGTCATATCTAAATGATTTTGTACAATTTCAAGAATTAAATTAAGTGTAGCATTGAGAGAGAGAGAGAGCCTATTTTATAATGTTTTGCGGTAACTACAACAAAACTTTTCTTTGCTTCATTCTTGCCGTAATTTCAGAATGCATTCCACTTGTCTGCTTAAATGATAGTGTAATGTGCCTAAATATTCTAATTTTATTCTATTCATTTCCATAGCACAATTGCTACACGTAAATTTTTCTAAATAAATGAAGCAATTAGTCGTCAGTTTTGTTTTTATCTGTCTATCTATCTATCGATCGATCATTGAATAAAATAAATTTTCTTCAAGAAATTATAACACATTCAATTGAATTGAAAATGCAACGAAGAAATACGAACAAAACATAATTCAATGCTGAAATGATCCCAATAAAACTAATCTTTTCAATGGATGAATCATATCAAAGAAGCTACAATTCCTGCATTTCCTGACTTTAATAGAAAACAAAAGTGAGCGCTAAAAAAGTACGACTAAAAGTGTGGACAAAAATAGCACGTAGAAGCGATGTCATCAATTGGAAGAAAGAATTCATTTTGATGGAATTTAAAAATATGCATGAACATTGATCAGTTATAACTTTGCTAGAATTATTGGTGATAATGGCAGCTTCCATCTAGGTTTATTTACAATATACCATTCGTTTTGGATATTACTACCACTATGGCTACCAGTATTATCATTGCTACCATGAAAAATATACTTAGTACTCACTTCTAACAATTACTTAATGGCTTTGGACTTACAATTTCACAGTGCCTGCGTAAGTTCACATTCGGTTTTTTCTGATGAAAGGCCGTGTGTCGGCTTTAACCGATTGCGGATTTGAACTTTGGTTCGGTATATGAGGGAAGAGAGAAGGTCTGTTTTGTTCGACGGGTTATCCAAGCTAGGTATAAGTGTCCATAATAAGATTAAGTTGGAATTGGACAGGTGAACTTTGATTTCTTCTTTGATGGATAATTTTTGCCATGTTTAACATATGCGTAAGTAGATAATTTGTAGAATATTCTATTACGATGGTTACAACAAGGAATAGGAAGCGAGAAGATGAAAGTAATGAGAATAAGGTATGGGTTTATTCTATTTGAATACTTATCAATGAAACACTTTATCAGTATTTATCAGTATTAGTTTTTTTATCCAGTTTAATTACCTTGTGTTTAATTATTTGGTGCATACACTAAGCTTATCTTGCCCTTTTTTTCTCCATAAATCACCAATGTTATTATTAATACCATCACTTTTGCTCTTCTTTTTTACAACGAACTTTCATATGATATGCATATATTTCTGCTGATGTTATTGCAAAAGTAGGAGGGAGGCAAGAAATATTTTATTCGTGAATATCAAACTTATATGTAATTTTCAGACTGAGCGCAATGAAAATCATCGGAATGGTGAACAAAGTGTTGAAATTACAAAAGAAATGATGCCGGTAAGAGTAGGCATTGGTTATACTGGTCAATTTTTTCTTTTCAGTTAGAAGGTAATTTCTTACCTTGGCATCTCTTCAGGGTGTTTCTGCAAGTAATGAAGAAGGCGAATTGGTGGAAAGTGAGATTGGCAGTGAAGCTCGTCAAACGACAACTAAAGCTGGTAATTTTTAGGCTTCCGTTATTCTTAAGTTTTGTGTTTGCATTTGTCAAAATTTGAGTGGTATATTAACTAGAGGGACATTTTACAAACGTTAGACTTTGTTATGTTAATATTTCCAGATAAATTGACAACTGAGTTGCTGAGGAAGAGTCGGAAGGAAGATTCTAGTAGTAATGTAAGGGATAGGAAGCGTAGACGGTCACGGTCAACAGATTCTGGTAGTGATACGAGTCGAGATGATTCGAGAACACGGTCGAAACGCAAGCATTCAAGTCGTAAGGACACTAAGTCATCAAAAAAGGTATTTTTTTTGCTTGCACATTATATATCTTCTCGATAACCATTACCGCCATAATTATAGATGGAACTGGTGTTCTAACTTTAGTAAGGTTAAGCCAATAGTCTGTCCTCTCTAGATTTATATTGAATCATGTTCGGGTCGGCTGGGAATTTCATCCAAATAATTATGCTAAACAAGAAAATTAAGATAAATGGTCCCATTTCCGATGTAAATAATGATTGCTGTTTATAGTACTCGAAAAGCGAGAAACGTCGTCGTTCTCCTACAGAAAAAGAAAGGAGTGATACCAGTGAAATTCTGGATGGTACACTTTAAAACCTTTTTCTTTTATCATTGTTTTTTAAACCAACATTTGCAATCGTATTCAGTGGTTTTTTAAGTATATTTTAAATTAGTCTAATGTGTAGCATGTATATATTTTTATGTGAGGAATTTCGATTGTAGGGTCATTTTCAAGAACAAAATTGGAGGCTGAAGCGAATGATACAAATTCAGAGCGAAATAACACAGTCACCGTCAAAAAAGAACCAACAGCGCGAGAACGAGAAATTGTCAGGCTGTTGAAGGAAGAACAAGAGCATCCAGAGCTGCTTGATGCTGATAATGATGCGGTTTGGTCATTGAAAAAAGCGCAAATTGAAAAGCCAAGTCGACAGTGCCCTTATTTGGATACTATTGATAGGTTTACTTTTCAAATTCATCCTCTTTACTTTGCAGCGTGTAAATTTTGTAGTAAGTTTTCCATTCCATCTTGGTCACTCAAAATTAATTTTTGCAGATGCGCACTGGATTTCGATTTCGAAAAGCTGTGTTCCGTCTCATTATCGCACATAAATGTTTACGCTTGCATGGTTTGTGGGAAATATTTTCAGGTGAATTCTATAGAAGATTTATTGTAATTGTTTGACTTTTAATGACGACAACATAGTCGGGGAAAGTTTTTTTACTAGATCATGTTTTTAATAATTTTGAGTTGATTTTCAGGGCCGAGGCACTAGCACCCATGCCTACACCCATTCACTGGATACCAACCATAGAGTTTTCCTGAATCTAAGCACCTTGAAGTTTTACTGTTTGCCAGATAATTATGAAATTATTGATCCATCGCTGGATGATATCAAGGTTGTTATTCTGCAATTTCTGGTTGGAAAGATTATCAATTTTTATAAAACTGTTTCTAAAAAAGGATCAACATGAATTTTCTTAGTATGTGCTGAAACCAACTTACACGACAAAATACATCATGGAAATCGATAAGATAGGAAAGATGGCGCGAGCTTTTGATGGAACAACCTATCATCCAGGTGTTGTAGGTCTGAATAATATTAAGGCCAATGACTATGAAAATGTGGTGCTGCATGTGAGTCTTCATTCTGAAGTTTTTTTTGGTATTCAGCGCAGTAATTTTACTTATTAGTAATTAGCATTCATTTATACTTGATATTCCCAAGTCCCCAGTACTTGACGACAATATCTCACTATGTTGCAAGAATATGCGTAATTTAAGTTAAAAAAAAGTATTATCGATTTAAACATTATCAATCAACTGGAGAGAGTTTTTAACATTCATTTATTTTCTGGTTCGAGAAAAGTACTTTGCTCCTTTAAAAAAACATGTTCCAGGCACTTTCGCATGTTCCACCCCTTAGAGATTACTTCCTACGTGAAGAAAATTACATAAATATAAAAAGGCCACCTGGAGATAAGTTAACATTATTGCCGAAGCGCTTTGGTGAATTAATCAGAAAGTTATGGAATCCAAAGGCTTTCAAAGCGCATGTTTCACCTCATGAAATGCTGCAAGCTAGTGTATTATGCAGCAACAAAAAATTTCAAATCACCAAACAAGGTTCGTTTTCTTAGTTTTGAAAAATGATTGTATACATAAAACCGTAAACGATTTAAGTGACCCAAGAAAAAGTAAATTTTTTGAAATGAAGATAGTTTAGTCATATCTCCCAGGCAACACTTTATTTTAAAAAATTGCAGGTGATTCAGCCGAGTTCTTGAATTTTTTGCTGAATACCCTTCACATAGCGTTGAACGGTACCCGTAAAACATCATCATCCATTATCTACCAGATATTTCGGGGTCGGCTGCATGAATTTACACGGAAAGTAATACCAGTGGAGACAACGGAGGAGGCGCGGAAAAATTTGCTAGAAACTGATGAATATAAAGGTGCTCTTTTGCAAATCCTGTCGAATATTTCATTACCAATTGATATCATTTTCTTGGACAATTGGAAATTTATGATGAATTTCCTTCTTTTAGAGAAGAAACTGGAAATTCCATTTCTTTACCTTACATTGGATTTACCAGCTGCCCCCTTATACCGTGACGAATTGTTGCAGAATATTATACCACAAGTGCCACTTTCTGTGCTCTTGACTAAATTTAACGGAACGACTGAGAAGGTTACTGTCTTTTTCTCCTTTAATGTTTTTTTCGCATGACTAGAACTAGTTATAAAAACCTTTTGTAACTATGTCTAAAATTCCTTTACATGATCATTTCAGTATACGTACTGTTGCAGGAATATAAAACATATAGTGAAAATTTCATGAAGCGTTTTCAACTGGTTCGTCTGCCACTTTATTTAATTATAACTTACAAAAGATTTCATAAGAATCAGTGGTTCGTCGAAAAAAATCCCACAATTGTCAATTTTCCTATAAGGTAATGAATAAAGAATTTTTTTGTACACGTGATTAGTGATTAATGTGATTGATCCATTTACTGACCCATTTCGTAAGTAATTGAATAATGATTTAGATTTTGGTTATCTAATACTTCCTGATGAGCTGAATTCACGCTAACTTTACAATTTTCAAAACGGCGCAAACAGTAAGTAGTTATGATGAAAATTCCCTTTTTCAGCAATGTTGACTTGTATGATTGTTTGGCGGAAGAGGTGCGTCCCATGCATAAATATACAACCTATGATCTCGTTTCAAATATTGTTCACGATGGCCCGCCATCATCTGGCTCATATCGTATTCAAATTCTTCACAATGTTAGTTGTTTTTTGTGGCTTATATTCACTTAATGGGTGGAGATTCTTTTCTTTCCATTCTTCAATCGAAAGACATTATATAAAATTGCCGTTAATGATGTGTGTTATTTTCAGGGTACACAGAAGTGGTATGAACTGGAAGATCTGCACGTGAAAGAAATACTACCGCAGATGATTACGCTGGCCGAATCTTATATACAGGTTGTCATATTTGTCAGTTCTTTCAGTTTTACCGATGATGGATGAGTAATGCATGCTTGTGTTCGAATCGCATTATCACTGTGAACAAAAATTAGCCAAAAATTTCTTTAAAAAAACTTTAGATTTGGCGTTTGAATACTTCGAAAACACGTGAACAGCGTGCTGGTGAGACAGAAGAAGGTGAAGACGAAGCTGCGAATGAAATGGAACAATAGTTTTTTGTTCAAATTAACGTTTTGGTATTGATGTAAAATGAAGAATTTTGTGTAGTCTCCAATTTACGCAGCGAATTTTGCATATTCTTTTCTGCCGCATTTCTTTATCAGGCAACTTTGTATCATTTCATTTTTCTGGAAAAAAGACATGCGAGAGACTTTCGATGACATAAGTTTTGGGTGCTCCTTTTAATTGCTTAAATTCACTGATTAACTAATATTCTTCCACTTCAAAATTATGTCCCCTAATTTTGTCAATCTTTATGTTAATAAAGTGAAGTTCTAGAAAAATCGTGATTTCGCTTCTTTAGGAAATAGAAAAATCGTATGAATACAGTAAATGAGAGTTCAAGAATTACTGCTCGGGCTTACCACAATTTACTTATAATTGATGAAGCGAAAAGTTGCTGATAGGGTTTTTATACGATGTCAAAGAATTCATACAAATGAAGTTGGCGAATTGGGGCGTTGAAATTGGTAAAACTAAAATTAATAAATAAAATATCACCAGAGAGCTGCCGCTTTCACTGATTGCCGCCATTTGACATATACCATTCGTTGGATACCACCATACTTGCAATTTATATAAGCATATGCAAAAATGAAATATCCAAAAAGAACCTAAATTTATTAATAATGTTCAGGTCTTTTGAATCATTTGATTATCGGTAGGATAAATCACTTGTACTGTTACAGAACGAATTTTAGGCATTACCTGAACAATGTGCAAAAATGTTAGATAATACAGCCAAGAAGCGATTAGTGATAACCAGTAACAGATTGTAAATAGCTTGACTGCTTTCTGAAGTGGGTTATCATCCTGCAATCACACTCTTTATGCTCCTTTCTCGAAGTAATGAATCACTTACAATATCCATCAATCCTAAATTCCTTGTTCACTTACCTCCCATACAAATTTACTTCTGTCATTTGGGAAGTGTACGTGTAGTGATTGCTGTGAATAAAATAAATCTAATTTCTCGTCCTTTGCAATCCATAACCTAAAAATTGTGCCATTTTGAAAAGAATTTAAAATTTGAAAGAATATTCCGAATTTTGCTTTTGAACTTGAATTTTAACGGTTAAAGATTTCTGCGCTTATCATCCATTAAATATCACTACAACTCTCGGTCATTTATTTGTTTTCTAATTTACTTACAAATGCTTCTCATATATCATATTGAAGTTAAAATAGATAGAGGAAAAAGTACTGATTAATCCATTGTGCAATATCATCATTTTCGAGTGGTATAGACGAGAGATCGATTCGTTCAATATGGAATAATACTTTTTGTGGTGTATGACCATTTAAGATTAGGCTAACTTCAGATTGCACAATATTTACCGGATAAGCGATTGTAACATCATAGATGCATTCGATATAATTATCTAAACCGTATATGTTATCAGTTTAAATAAAAATGGAATCTATTTATCTGCCGTTGTCATCTTGCACTGAGTGCAACAGGTAATTTCATAAAACGAACGTCGTCTCATCTCATTGACAAAATGAATAAAACCGGCTGAACGAGGATAGATCAGATTGTTCAATTGCTTTAAACCATTCTTTTTTGCATACACATTACTTTTCATCGTTGTATAAGGCGTTTTATCCGTTCCTTCAGGAAATAACAATATCTGAAAAGAGGAAAGAATTACAATAATTCGTTAAATTGTTGAAATTTTCAAAATCTTGGAATAGTTTTATAAAAATGCATGACAATATATTTGTTACAACACATTGAAAATCTGATCGATCTTTTTCGGTTTCTTAAATACATGTGTATATATGTATTATCAACGAATGTATTATTATCATACGAATTATTATCATTGATCATTATTATTATCATACGAATGTATTATTATCAGTAAACATCATGATATTGGAATGAATACTCGTTCAGTTAGAGGAATATTTTGTAGAGAAGAAAAGACAAAAAAAAGCTATAGCTAATTAATTATTTTCCATTTTCATGGAAATTTTGATAAGATTCATGGGGATACTGATCATCCATGAATGTATTTGCGATCGCCGTATCGATAGCAAATAATAAGTGCACATTTCTAAGCAAATGATATTGTTCACAAAAGGTAGAATTGATAATTTAGAAGAGTAATACACCTGGTAATTGCTTCCAACAGATGCATAGTAATGGATTGCTTCCGAAATCCGTTCCTTATCCGTTTCTATTTTACGATCCAAAAAAATGAACTGATTTGCTTCCATTCCAAAACCTTCAGTAACAACATATTTTTCATTTCCTTTCATTTTTCAACTAATTTAAATCAATTTAATCTTTATCATAGCAATTAAATGAGGCATTATTTTTGTGAAATTTTAATGCCAAAAAAAAAATTTTGTGCAGTTTTTTTTTTGATGGAATATTTGAAATTTTAGAATATATAAGGAAAGAAGCCTGCTGCTGGTATACGACGAAGTTCAGCTTTTAAAGCAATTTTTGAGCTAATCAACAGCCATGGATTTATCTTAAATAATGCTGCCCAAAAATACATCCAATCAAGTCTTGTTCGATGATTCATTATTATCATTGCTGGACGATCGTAATCAATCGTATCACCTGTTATCTTGAATTTCACACCAAATACATATTCTAGAAATGTCTGAAATCAACAAATGACAATATTTCTTCTATTAAACCTTTGTAAAACCTTCTAGGCTATTCAATTTATATAATTCTCAATCTCTTATTTATTACTATTATTATTGTCGCTATTTTATTACTATTGTTATCATTTAAAGTAAGAAAATTTTATGGAAATACTGCAGAAATAATAATATAGAAGGACGATTGAATTAATGAATTAAGAATTATTGAATTAATGAATTAATAATTATTGAATTAACAAATTAAGATATAAGGTGGAAAAGAAATAAGAAACTTATAATTGGAATAATAATCCAGAAACTGATTGCTCGATCAATTAGCAAACGCCATTGGTGATGACGATTGAGGTGAAGTACCGGTAAGATAAGCATAATTACCGAATTACCAAAGAATGATGTTAGAAGAAGGATCGTACCGAAGAAAATACCCAGCAGCGGACGAAAAATAAATCGTAAAAATTTCATTTTCTTATTTCATCACGTTCAGTAGCACTTACATTGATTTCCAGGCAGAAATTTCGTAATTCCTTTGCTTCTATGTCTTTTTTTTTCCCTTTTTTTCCTGCTTGAATTTACTGAAAAGATTATTCGTTAAATAAAATGGCTCTTGAAAAAAAGTGTTTTTGAGAAGGCTATATTTAAACACGAAGGTTATTTAGTTATCAACTTATCACAATTCCTCTTCTACCACTTATACATTTGTCTAGAATGTTTGATAATCTATTTTTCTCTCTTACTTCTGTCAAATTTCACAACTTTATCCATCTTTTTCGCATTTCTTAAACTGTTTTAAAAGTTTTTCTTCAATTAACTTTATCTACGACTAATCGAAGAAAAAACAAACAGCATACTCATATTGCATCACAACACTGTATTTCACAGTATACTTTAATAGTATATTTACAACAAACTCATTTGCTTCATAAACACTGCATTTTATAGTTCTATCATTTGACTGATTTTATGCAAATTTTTCATCCACGGCAATTAAGTATCCTAATTCACTTCAAGGTAAACGAATGAAAACTTTACGCTGCACAATAATTATCACTTTGCTAATCATCAAGGGTGTGATCGCAGTGAACGATCAAGCTTTGATATGCTTTACTCTAAATTTGTTGATAATTAGCAGCAATTTTGTAATAAATCACTAAAAAATTTATTTGAATCTATTTATTGACTAATTCTTATCCATTGAATGAAATTAAAACGTCAAGATTTACTGAATTTTGCATAACTCTGTTATACAAATGATGAATCATTCCTATTAAAGAAAGAATAATAAGATTCAGCGATCCAAAAAATATCAGTTTGTAATCAGGGAAATGTTATCAGTCAAATTAGAACTGTTAATGAGATGACCGCAATAAACGAGTAATTTCTTAATTCAGATAATGATGACACTTTGTTGATTGGAATTGTTCAGTGGCCTAATTTTAATCATATAATTTAACTTATTTCTTTAACTAATTTTTTTCTTACTTTTACACATACACACGTAGACATACATATATTTATATAGTTCATAGTTTCCTATTATTTTCAATTATCATCAATGCATTTGAAATGTCAATAACGCTATTTGTTCCATTCCTTTCAATTCAAAGAAAAAGAAAATGATAGATCATAAATGAATATATTCCATTATAAAAAAAATTCTTAAAAAAAATTGTATAAATTTCGTAGTTTCGTAAATATTTCATTCAAAGTAAACGAAGCGGTCGTAATGTTCCGCGAAATTTATCCCCTATTCCTCATTTCTACGATGGTATTAGCTGTACAGTTAAAAGATGATCATGAGGTAGTAGAAATTTCCAACTCGTATATCAATTAAATATTTGTTCGATTAATGAGGAAAAAAAACATACCTGTAATACTTGATAATTTCAACTAATTATTTATTAAATTTGATTTTAGAACATAGGATATGCATTAACTAAAAATTAATATTATACGAATTTCAGAAAACAATTTCAATTACTTTTACAGAATAATATTCATGAAGTACCAACTGTTAATAAAGTAATTCGAATCACATATGTTGCATTGCTTACACTAATGGGTATCACTGCTACTATAATGTTCACTAGAAATATTCGTCATTATCAGGTGAAAAAGAAATCCTTTTTCGTTTTGTTCCTTCATTTCTCTCTCTCACACTCACTCTCTCTATGTACGTGTTGCTAGTTTAATTTTCAAAATAAAATTAAGTTCAATAAATTGTAAGAACAACTGTATTTTACTTTATTAAAATAAAAATTTGAACACTTATTTATTGAATAAATATAATTTTTGTTATAAAATAGAATAACCGTTCCCGTTAATTTACTAAATGTAATTAATTGCATTGTATTACATCTAAGCATAATTTTTTTTCTTTCTTTTAAATAAGATCAACGATATTTATTTATTATTTATGCTATCTGTTTCAAATAATTCTTTATCTAAAATCGTGGACTTCATTTTTTTTTCTCACTTTTACCGGTAAGAAAATACCGATAGCAAACATTAACGGTCTAATTTCGAAACATCCATTAGCAGTATAGTCATAAGCAAAAATGAGAAAGAGTACTTTAATTGCCGAAATGATCTACTGATTGAGTGAATTTAGCTTAGTGAGAAATAGTTTGATATTTTGTTAGATATTAAATTCTTGCCATATATGTACTGCGCAAAACAACAAGACATTCCAGGTCACATTTTCGATACTACCCTATTTTATTTATGAACATCGACTGAACAGCGTTGTTAATCTACTACGCAAAGTTGCTCGTTTTTTTTTTTGACCTGTTCAGTCGTAATATACGATCCCTCACTACCAATACACATTAACCATCAGTTTATCCAAGTGTAACTAACTGTCTTGGACAAAAATGATCGTAGGCTAATGCTGATACACAATAATGATAGTGATAAGTTAGGCAGATCAATCTATGCTAACGACAAAATACAGGCTGTAGTTTTGTCGCTTATTTTAGAAAAAAAAAATGATCACGTTGCAACGTGATCTAAAACGATTCGATGCGAAGTTTCACTCACCAGAATCGACTGTGGTTGAGTCAGGCACTTCTCGTTTAGACGAAAATATCAATGCAAATGAAAAGCAAAAGGAATCATCCATTGCTTCCATCGATTCAAGATCAGAATCTAGCACGGGATTGGAGCCAGTAAGGTTTGTAGGAAATTTTCAGGATATCACTTCAATTATTCATAAACACTTCAACAATAATTTAGCAAACAACTAATAATAACGTAATTTAGAAATTAACCGATTTCCCGACGGTAATACCATCCAAATCTCGAAGTAATGCTGGACAGGACGATGATATCAATAATCAGGTAATTTCTATCGTTAACATTTGTTGTCAATAATACCAACAGTATTTATTTTCATATAATACTTTCAAATGAAGAATAAAAAATTGATGCAAGGATGCAAATAAATTTTATAGTATTTATTAAAAAAAAAACTTTTGAAATAAAAAATCAGTATTTTCTTACGTAAAAAAAGAAACTGATATAATTAATATTTCCATTTACCTACCTATTTACTGCTATTATATCCCCAAAAATCAACAGTGGTATATTCTGCACACATTTATACTAAATATAAATAAAAATAAATCATACACATGTATAGTATATGCTAATGACTCGGCCAGCTTCTGTTTATAGATCTCAACAGCGGTACAGAAACGACGACCCGGATTGGACGATGTCGAAATGCTTCGTCATGGTCTCATCAATTGGTTAGCTATTACCTGACTACTACAAATATGTTAATGTTTTTCACTCTTGAAAAAATTGCCACCAAATCTACACTGTTATTCGTTTGCAGAAAATTTTTTGGAACACAAAAAAATTAAGAACAAAAATATGAAAGAATGTTTTCTAGTTATTGTGTACGAACAACAGTGCCAGAAAGCATCACTCTGCCAACAACAGCCAATATTGGCAACACATACAATTGTAAAATGACTACCGCAAAATCGAGCAATCATACTTCGATGAAATCTGAATCAGTGCAAAACTCATACTCTGATCATCCTGAAGACTTTCACAAATCAATTTAAATGAATTTTAATCAAGCCGTTATGTTGTAAAGTGCCATAAAAATTGATGAATAATGTTGAAACCTTCCTGAATAAGGTTAAATATGCGAGAACACGGATTTCACATAATCGAAAACTTATTTATTAAATTCATAAACAGAGGAAGTAACCACAATTTCTTATGAGCTTTACGTACTTTCTGAGACCTTTCGGCAGATGTATAAATAATTATGATTACATTTTTTTGAGACTATTTATGCCATCAAAAAATTAAGCTCAATAAACGCTAGTTAGGTTGTCGATAGCTGAAAGACCATATAGTTATAATTGACATGATTCGAACATTCCAAAACACTTGATGGACAATTTGAGAGTTCTGAAGTACATTGAAATAAATTTCTTCTGAAACAGGCTTATGAGTCAACCACCAAATATTCGAACCCATTTCTAACGATTTTCGTTAGAAATTTCTGAGTGAATTCTAGCATCCATTCCTTTTTTCGTCTGTCCCTTCCTAACTAGTGGACCACCGTTACGATTATCATGACTAATCATTCTCTGCAATCACTTCCGTGTGACTGATGTGATACGGGTCTCACAAAAGAGGTTCACAATGCCAATGGTAGGCTTTATCTGTTGGGCTGTCGCTCTCTTTACTAACCTTTCTCTTTCATAAACAACTTCTAACGAACTTGTGGATTTCAAACAAATGCAACAAACTGGAATCAAAATAAAACTTTCACATATAAAAATAAAACAAGCTGTTAAGTCTTATAAATAATATCATAGTGACCCGGACGATAAAGGAAAAAATGTCTTGGTAGCTTCTTATCGACAATAAAATCATAAAACCAGCCGTGATGTAGTGATGCCGTTCGATCCATATATTCTATACGAATTGATACTCCTGTAATCCATTCATTTTATGCTCACAATTCCACTTAATTTACAGCCACCTTGTAGTGTTCTATTTGTAAAAAATATTCTCATACGATTAAAATGGCTTCCCAAAATGTTATCACCTAAGCAAACGGCGAAATTTACAAAGCTTGGAGACGTAGAACATGAATTCTTCAGCTTGTTACCCTCTGCCTCATTGGTTCATCCGTACTTAGCGTAAATACAGATAATTTATTCCTTAAATACACACAGAATTCTAATTAATGAATACCTATAGCTTTGGTTAAAGCAATAATTGCTAAATGATCGCAGTCTTTAAACATTGGTTCTATTTCTGATTGACAAAACTGCTCCACAGTACGGCCACCATCAATAAAACCCTCGTAATCAGCAGCATTTTCCCGCAAGTAACCAGATGTGACTAACCTAAAGTAGAGAAAAGTTTTATAATGTGCGGAAAAAATTATTTCATGGCTAACGAAGGCTTTTAAAACACTACCACAAATTCTAACTCCTAATTTGCACATCTTGACAATATTTCGCTCAATATCTTTCAATACACTAATAAATATTTTTCAAGGCTTTGTTGTTAATTTCGTTGATTAACATGAGGTAAGAGAACTGTGCAAAAGATGATGTGTGACCTTTCTCAAGAATGACGTTTAACATGTGACCGACTTTTGATAAACGCATAAATATTTATAAGTTAACCAGAAAAAATACAGACCTGAAGAAAGTCACGTAGTAATTTGAACGGCCTTCTTCATTCAGAGCTTCCACAAGCAAATTTTCATCATATTTCGCCGCTGCAATATCGTCCAACAATTCATCGAACTAAATAAGCAATTATATGAAGAGATTACTCAACAAAGAGGAGATTAAAAACAAGTCAAAAACTATAAAATACGAATTTATTTAAAATAAAGTCATAAAAACTTTTTCAACAAGCGAGCGATATGTGAATCCGTTCATAAATAAGTGTCCATTTTTCCGACATTGACTTGTTTATCCCTAAGAACACTCAATATCTCCACAAATGCGTATGTTCTCTAAAAAGTACATATCTCTATATAAAGTACATATGCATGTTTACCCAATCACAAAAGTCATTCGTAGTAAATTCTGGAAATCCAAGTTTTGTTAAACGTTTTCGCCACTCTTTGCATACTTTTGTAAACCTGCAATAACTGATGATTAAAGCTCTACAATTAACAACATAAAATATTTTTGGAAGCTTTTGTAAAGTTAGTTAATTGCCAAAAATTCAAAAAAGGACCTAGTTAATTCGTCCGAATCACTTAGAATACATTCTAGCTGAGCACAAAGAAGGGCCCGATAGAAACAACACCCATCACCACGAATACGACGTAGAAAACTATATATCCCCGTCAACTCCTGAAAATTTCATTTGCTACTTTTTAAACCGTTGTACGAACATTACAGGAGCATTGTAGCTACTGTTTGCAGAGTACTTTTTAACAAAAAAAGCTTTATTCAGAACCGGATAAATCATTAACAAAATTCTCTATCAATTCCTTTCAAATCAATCCTGATTACCTTTGCTTTACGATAATATTCAGCACTTTTGTCTTGATCATATTCATTTAGCAAAACACTAATTGATTCCTTTCGAGCGATCAGTGGGTGCTCCTTCCTTACCTAAATCGCCCGTTTTTATAATAATTTTCTTTTATTTATCCAATAAAACAAACTTATTACACAGAACAATATATTCCTTGGTAAAACCAAGTTTAAGATTTCGAAAAAATAAAAACAAACAGAATGATTACAAGTGATAATAATAAATAAAAACTGTGGATGATAAAGCAGTCTTCATTGCATCATTCATTGCATACAATTTTTCACTTAAAAAATGACATAACTATGAGTAGCAATAAAGCTTCCTATTTTAAAAAATAAACGCACTTGACATCCGCAATTTGCGAAAAAGTTTTATGGTATAAAACATAGCTTCAATGGCTTTCACAGTTTGCTGGCCTAATAATATGGCAACATCCCTGAAATAATACTAGACGCTCAACATACCTCGTCTTCAATTTCTTTCTTCTGTCTATTGATCTGCTCCATCAACGTTGCACCATTCGTTGCTAGCTGCTCATCCGTCGGCAATACTTTATCGGTTTCATTGCATTCAGCAGTTTCTTTCGTTTCGGTAAGTCTTGACATATCTAAAAAATTGAAAATTCAACTTCTTACATTATATTGAACAAGGATGGGCTGTGAATTTTGAAAAACTACCGTAGAATGCCGATTAATTAGAACCAAGCGATCATTTAATCATTTTCTAAATTAGTCACAAAGGAACGTAAACAAACAATAAGCCATTTAAACAAATGTAACAATGCAGAGACAGATCACTGTATCTACTAAACAATCATATAGCGAATATGGAAGTAATTGTAGACGTCAAAACAGTTGCAGTTCAGTGTACCATCTAATTTTCCGGAAAACCTGAAGCCAATCAACCAATCCTCCTGCATCCTAACAGTTAACCGAATAGACCAAAGAACATATGGAATACGAAACTTCCCTCACACTTCCTGATCTTTACCAACTCTTTTGCCCACTTTGCAAATTTTCGGATCATTAGGGAATTTTTTTACTTGCTCAGGATAAGGGAATGGGAGATTCCTTTATTGATTACCTGAAGTATTGCATAAATACCTTGGATTCAAAATTCTCTACGATCATCTAGGATTCTTTATGATATCCTGCCATTCTGTAGAGGATCACCAGAAATGCTGTATAATTTTAATAAGAAGATGTTTAAAATTATATTTATTCAGGAGATGTTGCACGAAACTTGCGAATTTTTTGTCAAAATTATTCTCTCTAATTAATAAATGACATCACAAAGGAATTATTAGCTATAATTTTAAATGCAAATTAAGGTTGAGAAATTAAACATATAGCAAAGATAGGATTACCTATGATATTTCCATACTCCTCAATGTATTCCATCTTTCCTTTTCTTAATTTAAGTAATGGTTTGAGAATTAAATCAATAGAAAAATGGCTTGGTATACTTTTCAAGCCTTCTACTGTTGCCGAAAGAAGGGAAATCTGATCTCTTAAACATTATATATTTGGAAGAGTTATTATTTTTCGAATTATTATTGTTATATTATCATTGTTATTTGAATATTGTCATTGTTATATTTGAATATTATCATTATTGTTATATCATCATTGTTATTTAAATTCAAATATACAAAAGTACTAAGAGGAAATTACGCTAATTCTCTTTGTTAAGTAATATAAAAGTAACATTTTTAAATGTAATGAATTATATTCCTTCCAATTACAACAATTAACAACAGCTGTTGCATGTCATGTACGCTTTCTTTACGATATCAGATATTTCATCCGTTAGTTATCAGTTATTATCAGTTATTATTCTCCCTGTTTGAAATACATTATAATTTCCAAACTTTTATGTCATCCTCTAATATTCATGAACTGTATGATATAGTGAACAATGAATTGCATAATAACAATGAACTGAATAATACACAATACAAAATGGACTATATAATAATACAGGAAGGTGAAGAAGAGAAAATAACTTACCTGTATTATCTAATCATTTCGATTAAATAATATTTTACGTTATATGTTAGAAGAGCAAATATCATGTTGTAGTACAATTAAATTGGTATTAGATGAGCAGAAGCTACTGCTCGGCCAATTTAATTTTCACATAATACCATGTAAATACCATAGCGATAATGCCGTATGATTGCAACTGAAAAAGCTATTGAAGTAAAGATCATTTCTGGTTATTGCAACGTAACGATCTCTGCAATGCAATCAAAATAGTTATGTAATTAATTGCTATAATCCTTAAATGGATTAATTTTATTAATTAGAGTAGGGTATAATTTGCTTTTAAGTACTTATGGGAATATTTTAGCTAAATATGACTGTAGAAGATTGAGAAGAAAATTTTTCCTAAAATGAATAAAAATAAATGAAAAGTTAGAGAAGGAAATTTCCACCGAAGTGAAGAGAAATAAACTGTAAATTTTTTGGTTGGTTGATTAGCTAAAAATTATCGTAGTAGTAAGGGAGCAAAAAAGGAGGAGAGTACGAATGAAGTATTTACATATTTACTTTAGCAATTTTCCCTCTTCCTACCTAACTCTCATACTTATTGTGGTGAACATTATTTAGCAGATTGTTGCAATTTAAATTATAAAATGTCAACTGAAAATATTTGTTTAATGAAAAATAAATTTTAAGGATGCGAAATTTAGCACTTCGTTTAAAGAGTAATGCATAATACTGATAAATCATTCGTTTTCATACTTACTTTTCATAGTTTCTACATCGATAATGCAACAACTATGTATATATCTTCTTTTTCATTATTAATAACTAATGAAAAGAGTTACTTATTATACACCAAAATTATTTAGTTATATTATGAAAGAACCTCTTCTTAAGATACTCAAGAATATCGTGTTTAAATTATTCTATAGTTACACAACTCAGACCTGTAATTTTATGAATCTATCATCGAGATGTGATGCATCATTAAGAATTTCAAAAAATGATCGATCCGTATAATATATGAATGCGGAAGGCAGCACCATGAGTTAAACTATTTTCAATGATGCAGTGGTATAAAAAAACCCAGGGGAACTGGTATTTTTTCATAAACCTAAGGAGACTGGTATTTCCGCAATGGAACCACGTTAGCAACTGACAAAACTATTAAATTCCAGAAAATTCTGCTTCATGTTTTGACTGATAAAATTGTGGTGTAACTTCTGCTTTATGAAAAATCTCTCTTTATGTGCACTAATAAAATGATGAGACAAAATACAACAATACAAATTAATGTTGAATTAAAGTTTGAATCAAAAATTTTTTTTAAATAATACATATAACAAAATATAATTAAACCCGTAAGAAATTAATAAAGTTCTGGAACACGCACATTTCAGCATAGAAACGTAAGCAAATTTTTGAAGAGAAGACGGATAACAAAATCCAAATCCACAATCACATTTGATAATACACAGTACTCAGCGAATATCAAAAAGTTCCAGCTTTCCATCAGAACTGAGATGCCTAAACAACGGCATTATTTAGTTCTTGTCCTTTCGTGTTCCGGTAAATTTCCCCTTTCCTTTTTTTGTACTGTCCTTTCCCAGCCATTTAGCGTCTGTTTGTTTTCTAGCTCTCTTTGGCCTGCCAGCTTGTCCGCTAGTACTTGGAGCACCCTCAGCTGTACTTCGTTTTCTGGAACCAGCTTTCATGACAGCTGATTTAGGCTGCTGAATTTCGGAAACAGTGTCATTCCACTCAGAATCATAACGATTTGCAACGTTCATCTTCGAAAAGCTCACGCCTTCACTGGTTCCACTGCTAGCAACTTCATCGATAACAGCATCTAATGTATCTTTCACTGCATCCTCCGTAATGTTAGCATTAGCACCTTAAAATGACCGCTATACGGCATTAAATTCATCATAAATTTTATTTTGTTCACTTTTTCAAATCTCACGAAACTATTTTAAACGAATGTTTTAAGTTGAAACTCACTGTTTTCACATAAATCCTGCGTTGCCAATTTACTTGCGGCAGAGATCTAAATCACATAAGATTAATTATTAAAAGGACAAAAAAAGTAAAGATCATCATTCTTTATAATTCTTAGGATTATCCACTTATAATTTCATGCATGCTTTACAAATTGTACAACATGCTACAAAACGAAAAATTATTCCAATGCAAATTCTGAAATTTACCACAAAATCACGTTCATATATTTTCTGAACAGCAATACAAACTGATTTGATACATTCATCGATACGATGGCTCATAGCTTCAGAAATTTCCGATACATCTGATTCAATAATATCCGTCTCGTGATTATCTTCTCGTCCTATTTTTTTGTCAGTCAGGTACCTTCGCGGCTGAAATCCAACTTATTCCTGCTTAGAACTAAAAATATGATGAAGAAATGTGAAAGTCCTATTTCGACATTCAACAGATTTACCAACAAAAAAGACGATCAATAGACTTCAAATTCAAATTCATGGACGTCTAATATCCCTATTTCTCGCTTATTAAAAAATGCCAGAAATAAGTAGCTTTCCATATTGTCAATGACTCACTCGTTTATACATCTGCTTCTTCAGAAATTCGCCAACACTCAGTTCTTCAGCATAGTCATCATCGTACTCGTTCTCTGGAATCGCCGTTTGTTCTGATGCTGGAAGATTTTTGTCCGGATGTGGCTGACTTTGAAGTCGTACTTTAAGGCTTTCGAAAGTTTGCTTTTGCTGTTCTACTAATTTTTCAGCAGCAAGTGAACGTAAATACATCCTTCTTTCCACAGATTCTTCACTCTCTGTTGATCGATACAAAAGCATTGGCCAAAACAGCAACGATCGCAACTTCGTCTGAAATGAATGACAAGAAGTGCTCAGTTGGAAATGATAAAACTGTGAGAGAATGCTAACACAACTGCGAGTGAACTATGTGGATAAGAATAAAAAAGTAAAAAAAATAACCTTAAGTAAAACATATTCAGGATCCAACATAATCTGTCGTGAAAGTTGCAAAAATATGTTATCGCTTTCGTCCTGAAATTTAATTCTACGCTTTACAAAAATGATGGTACTTTGTTTAAGGAATGGCATGAACAGAGTTCAATACAGGTAACAAAAACATCAGAAAACATACCGAAACAAGTGGTTCAAAGAATTCCCCCGCCGATTCGCGTAACAAATGCATTTGCTTCTATAATAATTTTGTTTAGCGGGCAATCAAAATCAATGGATAAACAAGTAATTGAAAGATTAACACTATACGAATTTTTCTAAAAGACTGATTTATAAGAATGTTTAGACAAAACCCTGCAGGAATAAACTGCTTTGAATAGCCGGATATGGATAATTTAAATAAATAAATTTCCCCTACTCAACAAACAACACTACTTTAGACCTTAATAAAGTATCGCGAAAACTTTTAGATGAATTATCAGCATTAACCCAATTAAAAATTCGTCTGAATCGTCAATAAATTATGAAATCAGTAAATTGGGTTTTTGCTTGCTGCTTCGTACAGTTAGCCGTAATCCCGAGTTCGGTAGAAACATGGCAAATATGTATCAGATATAAAGTTGTGCAAGGCAATGTCTTATCACATTTCGTATTATTCAATTCCAAATCGGACTTTCAATCTTAATTATTGGATCTCTATCGAGAGCAATTTTTTTTAAAAAGTAGTGAACTTCGGAATTAAAAGTTTCCATGCGACTTAGCATGATAAACAAAGATAAAATAGCTATAAACATAATAATTTAGTAGGTATTTCATCTACCAAACATTTGAATTGTGTAACAAACCATGTTATCTATCTTTCTCAGTAAATGACATACCTGAATATTTTCGTATAAATGCAGTGACCCAATGCAAGGCGGTATAGCAAAAGCATTACTGCCGCAAGACACAGCTTTATTTATGTCATCAATAAGGACCTGAAAAGGATGAATTAAAAAGAGCATACAGGACTCAAATAATTGAAGAAACTTTTTTCTGATTTGTTTTAACTAAGTTAAGCGTTTCAAATAAAAACAATTGTAGTTAAACGTTTTGAATTGACTGGCCAATTTTGATAAAATTAAATTTAATGATAAACCAACCGAATTAAGGTATCGACCAACTTCATCAAGGACCTGACTTCTGGTATACTTCTTTTGATGCATGCAGTACTGTGAGTTGTCACTTCGTTCAATTAAATCACACAGCGCATTAATGACGTGGTCTTTTGCAGCCTACAGTAATTTTGAATTATGGACGTCACGTTAAAGTAATGCGTTTCGGAAAATCAAAAATCCATTAGTGTTATATAACCTGCATTATCATACATAAATTTGATGCTGATCAGCAAAGTGATAATGATAATTACCAAAGTAACGGAAAAGCTCTCAAAATCTTCAAGCATGAATAAAAGCGCTAGCAATAACTTCGCCAAACTGTGATTACAAGCTTGAAGCTGAAGATCTAACAATATCAGAAAAATTTTTTTCTTTTAAAGTGTGCTGGAAACAATGTCCACCTCACCACTTCCATGGAAAACAAGCGACATTAATAGGATTATCCTTGATTTGTTAGAAAAAAACACTGAGCAACCAACCTCTGGATCAACTTCTTCCAGCACTCTGCACTTGGTATCGAATTCATTTTTTTCATCACGGGTTAAAAGCTCGCTTATGCTTCCGCCGAGGAATCTCTTGTAATACTTCAATAAAGCACTTTGTGTTGAACTATCCAAGTAACTAAAGAAATATAACATTAAGGAAGCTGAAAGAGAATCCTGTTGCCTTTAATTTTTACAGAGTTTCTCAATGCAAATGCATCAACAGAAATAAAACAATATGTCACTATAAATTTTAAATTAAATATCGTTACTTATATCAAAAACCTTTAATTATAAAATCCAATTCGCAACTTATTTCTTTTTTTGCAGTGCTTGCAAAATTGCTTTTTTCGAAAAACTTTTTGGAAAAAAAATTTCAAAAACCCACCTAGTGTTGAATTGCAATTTATCGCTCAGCAATTTCCAAATCGACTGATTATCCTTGGCATCATTCATTAAACGTTTTTCATGAATTTCATTCAAGAATTGCATTACCATTATTCGTTGTTCAGGTGCCATTGCAGATAAAGCCTCCATCTCATCGACACTTAATGCCCGCTGCAACAGAACCATCTCATAGTATACCGTGAAAAGTTTAGAAATACCAAAAACCATTTTATCATGATACAATTTTTAGCCATTATATTAAACGCATGGAATAAGTATGGACAGTATACCAGAACTATGCATCAGATGCTGCATTTCAGATTCAACAAAGCAATAGTGGCTCCAAAAGTTGACAAACAATTCAATGCAATTAATGCAGCACATCAATATTTTTTTCATTAGAGTAGCAGGAAAGAAATTACCATATCAAATGAATTCATAACTTGTTCTGCCAGACCACCTTTACCATCAGATGCCAATAGTTTGCGGAACGTCGCTTCAACCTTAATGATGTAAATAATGAAAATTTTAAAACAAAACCCACAGTACTGTTAAGTGGTAAACATAAAAACAATGATTACTTCTTGGCGGCGATGTTTGCCTTTCCAGCTAAAACGTCTGAATGGATATGAGCGACACTCCGAAGCCAGCTAAAATAAACCTAATATTAAAAAGAGATGACAAAATATGATAAAAGAATATAAAGAAAATGATAAGATAAAACAAAAATTAAAATAAGACTATAAAAAGAGAAACCTTGACTTTTGCCGACAGAAGTGATCGGAATCGTGACTTGCAATGTGAAGCAGAACGACCCGGAAGCATCGTTGAAATCCTCGACCATTCACCTGAAAAAGATGTGAATTTTGATGTTTCGTTGTATAAAAAGCAAAACATATTTAAAGCAATATTTTGCTAACCTTTTCCAAAAATTTTTACTCCTTCAAGCAATTTTTCATCCTCATCCACTGACCATGGCTCCACCTTAATACTTTTGTCCAGTACATTCACCCATCTGAAATACGAACAGTGGCTGCCGGACAATTAATTAATTATATATACGTTTAAGGAAAAATTGCAAACCTATCACGGCACTGTGAATCGCTTCTTCCTGGAACACACGATGCTACCTTTATCCAGTCTTTTGTTCCGAACCGGCTCACGGAGCATGTCAAAAGCTGAAATTTATTAAAGCAGAGCATCTCTCCTTCAAAAGCTGAAAAATTTGTCAAAGCAAAACCCTCGAAATCCCAATTTAAATTTCATCAGTGTTTGCTAAATTCAAATCCCCGGATTTTTTACCATAGATCATTGAAGGAAAAAGAAATTTAGAAAAATAAATAAAAAATTAGGAAATAAGAACACTGGAATTAAACTTTGAAAATGCATCCTCTTACTTACCACATCCTCACTGGCATCCCACCGACCAAATCTAATATCAGTGTCAAGTGCTCGCCTGTATCGGATTGTACATTGCTGCCGTGATCTTTCTTCCATATAATGAGCAACTAAAATATGAGTTTGAGATTCTTCATTTCAAGGTTTGTCATTTGGACGAGAGTTTAAATCCAGACACTTACTTTTCTCCCAACTCATTTTACCATTAACCTGCATGCAGTGGACCAAAGTCATTAGTTGGGCATCCTCCTCCTTAGTCCATGACCTGAAATAATTGGTCAAACAAAAAAGACCCAGACTAAACAATATATGATTCGATATGTGTTTCCCAAGTGATTTTGGAGATTTCATTTACATTTTACTTCATATTTTATGCATATCTATGACATAGTTCATAGAAAAAACTAAATTTTGAAAATAGCATACAGAGATTTATTTCCTTTTAAGGGCCTACATAAAAGCCAATATACTATTATATTAAAGACAGACACGGCCGCACCATTAGAAAATGACTTAGGAGGTCCTTTTCTAATGGAATCACACTTTGCCAACAATTAGGCATTTCGTCTAACTCTACGCTGCTATCCGGCAGATTCCTCTGTTATAATTTTAAAAATAACTAAATAATAAAACAAACCGGCCAACATTGTCGATATCCAATTCACTTCTGAATTTTACAAAACACTGAAAAGCTGTACGATTCGTTCCTAATCGTTCTGCGATTACATTCCAGTTATTCCAACGTCCTGCACACTCTTTTAGACGTTGTATTTCCTGAGAGGACCAAGGCTCTTTCGACCAACGTGGACATTGCTCATTGATCCATTTCAATCTCAGTTGTTTTGGAGCTCGATTTCCAAGAAACTTCAATAAATAATCAGTTGCAATGATTGTTCTAAATTGATGTTTATTAGTTCTATCGCCGATACCACAATCCTACTTCACCCGTTTTCTAGGCGCGATTGTTTCATCATTAAAAGACGCACTGTACTGAATGAACAAACACAAAATCTTGTACATTTCATCCATAATTGTACTATAATAAATTATATATCTTACATCAACTTTCGCAATCTTTGCCCAGTCAACTTCAGAGTAATCGCCCGCTAGTACTTCATTTTCCGGCAAATTTCTAAAAATAACAAAGAAACAATTCTATCATCACAGGAAAATCATACAGTATTACATTCCAGTAACACAACTTCATTTAAATACCATCAAATAATATATAAATCCACATAAAGCTTACTTGTGGTATGCAATCAAACGTTCCAGCTCGGTAATAGAACTTTTCCAATCAGCTATCTGTTCAGGCGATGTCTCTTGCCCTGCAGAGCGAATTTTCTCCGTAAACATTTCTTTCCTTCAACAGAGAACATAAGAATAGTTCTCATATTAATATTTGTATCATTAGAAAGGAAAATGACCATTCAGTCAACTTCTTATTCTATAATCTCGTTGATAAAATTTCTGAGCTACAAATGAGTCCTCTAAATTTTATTTTTTGTTAATTTTATGCGGGGATAATGAATGATAACGTTTTTGCCTAATCGTTCCAACAATGCTCATAGAAAACAACCTCTGAATGAATGGTTGAATACGGACTTCAATTAAAGATTTCCGCACAGCATTTGCCAGTAGTTGACATTCCTTTGCTGACCCTGTAATTGAGAGTGCACAGAGGCTTTACAATACCTATGTCCAGTAAAATGAATAAACAGTTATGAAGTGATTCTGATAATTCAAGTCAAATGCATACATTTTTTTTCTTCCTTTACCAAAGGATCGTATTCTCGACGAAAAACTTTCAATTCATATTCTTCGTTTTTTGGGGGCTCCTTCAAGCATAAGCATTTTCAAATGAGTGTATCTTGAAATACACCGTTTCAAATCTCAAAAATTAAGAATGCCAAAAACTGGCAGTTATTATTCTATTTTGTTATCGTAAATTTATTATATTAAATTTTCATTAACACGAATATTAGTATCTTTCCAGAAGAAAGTAAAAATTACACTCTATTTGCTTTTATCCTGATAGAATGATAAACAGCTCATTTATTAGTTATTAAAAGTTTAGCAGTACTAGCTTGCTACCTGCTAAACGCTTTATAAATAATCTACATACTTCAGGATAACATAAAATAAAGCTTTTATTATCACTTACCATTTCATGAGAATCCCGAAAATACGGGAACAAAAAGCGCGAAACTGGCACTTTTTTAATGTTAATTCGCAATCCACGCTCTGTTGTTTGCCGCAGTTTAGCTTTTAACAATTTCTGCAAAAAGATCTCCAAATCCTGAAGCAAATGGAAAACTGATTTTTCAAATGGTCTGAAAAAATTTACTTGTGCTTCGCGATTCTTAGATATAGCCAATGTAACACGTCGGATTAAATTCTGCAAAGTTTCACTAAAAGCTTCATTGATTGCCAATAAAGTATTCAGCTCATCCATAGTGATGCGTGAGTCATTTTCAGAGTTAACAACCTAAAAGATATGTTTTATGTTTCGTATCGATGCAAATGCTGAAAAGCTTCGAACTTTTTGGAAACCGAACAAGCATTTCATGTAGCATTTTGTTATATCTGATACTTCTAAAAAAGAAAATTCTGGCTGTACATAACGTGCATATATATATCCTCCCAAAAGAGCACTGAGGTAGAGATCGTAGGATCATATCGATTATTCAAAATAACCTACCGCACTATTTAGTTCTAATGTATTGCTTCCCTCCATTTCTGCGAGTACCAATTCCAAATCATCCACTGAAAAATGTATCCTTCAATCCATCACTAAACAAAACCTTATTTGCTTTCTTTATCCACGATGATTTCAGATATGACATCCACATCCTGCTTATTGCGTCACATCACATTAACTTCACGAGCAAAGGCTGTCTACTCCAACTCTTCAGGCTCTCACACATCATTCTCCTACATTGTTTCCAAAATCTGGGGCATAAATCAGGCAGATTTGGACTGAAAAAACTCCGATTAATAAAAAAAAATTCCAGTCAGACTCGCCGATCTGTGATGACTTGTTTCTTTGTTGTTGTCCAGAACCAGGTTGACTATCATTTCCGCTTAATTCTTCATTGACGGTCACTACACACATTCTTTCATCACTCGGAACATTTAACGCCAAATTCGGCACGACCGTCCTGTCTGCTATCTCATCCATTTCTAAAATGCTATGGAATATCACAGATTAAAACCTTAAAATACGTTACGAAACCCAACGTAGTAATTGACTTCACGATAAGTAATAAATGTTGTGTTTACAGAGGAACTATAAAACAACCGGAAATTCAGCGACTCATCGACAAATTTATTTTCATTATTAGCTAAGCTATAGGCGAAACGAGCACCATATGAAAACTGTTTGCTAAGAGAAGCACGCTAGATGAAACTGATAAAAATAGAAAAGTTTGGGAGAGTATGAGAAAAATTTGATGAAAGCACGAAAATAAACCAAGCGTTACGAATTCCTTGAAAAAATCCAAAAAAGGAAAGCATAAATTCATTATTGCAATTGTCCTTTTTACAAGACAACACATTTGAAAAACTGCTTAATATTTATGGCGTAATACTCATCAAATTAACCTTTTTTTGCACACTCAAGCGCTTGAAGTGTAGCATTATCGCTTTTAAAAAGAAAATGAAACTTCGAAATATTCCAATAGTTTCCCTGTATATGCATGACATGAACAGTAATATTGTTGCAAAGAAAAATTCCAAGTTTTTATTGCAATGTAGTAAGTGCAACTTATGAAAATTACAAAAGATGAACAAATATATGATGACAGCATACCCGGAAAAGTGATAAAATTTTCATTTCGAAAATAATAATCGCATCAAATAGATAAAGAAACACGTCAAAGGGAATTCATTCACAGTTCTCGTAAAAATAATCAGGTATTGTGATGTGTTTTTTACTATAAAACAGACGGAAAAAGAGAGGTAAATTAGAAGAGACAACAATCACATAAGATGAGGGAAATCAAAGCGCTTAACGAAGTGTTTTTACATTAAAAAACACAGATCACAATACCTGGTTATGAACCCGACAATTTATTTTAGCGTCATTGCCTCGCTTGTCCTTCTTTTACTTCTCATTACGCTTTGTGTTTTCAGTGATTAAGCTAACAGAATTTCTACTCCCCTGAATTACATTAAATTCCATGCAGGATTTCACACAGTTTCATCAATGGAGGGAAAAGGTAACGACACAAATAAGATGCGGTAGTTAAATGCTTTACAATCACATAAGGTTTAATGTCAGGTAAAATTCCCGGACCTAATTTTTTCTAAATGTATACATATGCAGGCACTAATTATGAATGTCATTCACCAGATATAATTCTTCATTTGAGAAGTGACTTTCGAGAATTCTGAAAAGAAAAAGAATAACATTTGCTACAAAAACTCTTCCTTTTTGACATACATTTAGACTACATACTGTATAAGATTATTTCAAAAAATGGCAAATTAAAAAAAACTGAGTTCTCATGTATTTTCATTTCCTTCTCTTGTGATTACTAAAACATTCGTATGAAAGATTATAGTTTTCCTGAGTTGCTGATAGATATTAATACAGGACAACTAGAACAAATTTTCGAAAAAAAATAATTTAAAAAGCAATCAACAAACTTTCTAATATCAAATTGAGAGAAGTCACAGATAAAATAGGAGGATCGAACGATCCGCGAAAAAAAAATATTAAATTATGTTTCATAACAAACCTGTTTAGTCGAGGTTACTCCATTCATCACATCTTTGAAAGAACTCGTGGTTTTCGACTGCTCAACTAATTGAATATTTAAATTCGCAATATGTTCATGCAGATTTTGTAACTGCACATCATAACTTTTCCGCGTCGTTTCCAGTTCTTCCTGAAACGTTTTTTTATTCTTTAAGTCTGTTTTTAAAAACAGAATTTTTGCATCACACAAAAGTTCAAGAATCATTATTTGATCGGTTAACACAACCTTTAATGCTAGCTCCCTCGCAGTTACAAGGCTTAGCTCCTCGCGAAGCGTTTTATTTTCGTCCTTTGATAATTTAGCTAATTTGACCAAATCTTTACACTGAAACATATCACTGTTCTTATTAATCTCTTCTAACTGTTCACAGAATAGATACATTAACAGTAAAAACCAAAATTGATAACTACTGTAAAATGCAGCAGAAAACATTTTCAAAATGAACAAACTAATAAACATTGGAATAGATAACAAACCTCATGTTTGTAATAGAAAGCTCGACTACGAATATACTCGATATCAGCATGTAAATCACCGATCCGCTCTTCAAAATATGAACAAATAACATCTGCATCCTTAGCGCAAAATTCTGACACAGCAGTTCGAGGCTCTGGTGACCTAAACAATTAAGTGTTTTAAGGAGGATTGATATTACCTAACTAATTTCTATTGCTTACCTTAGAACACTTACAAAGCTGTTTCATCAAATAACTTTGAGGCAGTTCTTACCTAGTGCTCACACACACACGTCTCATAGCTATCTGAATCTTGAAGGCGAGGTCTCTAGTACGCCTCAAAAAAAGCTTTTGAGCAAAAAACAGTAAATACAACAATATTTATATTATTATTGTATTAAAAAAAATAAAATTTCTCACTTCGCTGGCTCTAATTTCGTTTTAAGGAGTTCATAATCCAAAGTCATCCGCTCTTTTTCTTTTTCTAGTTCGACAATTCTTTTCGTCGCTAATTCCATCTTAAAAATAAATGGGAAGTACAACGTAAAAAAAATAAGCAGTCACGAATTTTCGTACGCTTCTAAAGCTCTACGTCAAGGGTGTTTCGATAGAAATCGGGATTACATATTATTAAATGTGCTATACGATAAATTAAAGAAACATACTTCGGATTTCCAAAAATCGCTAGCTGATTGCGTGCATTTATTCTTTGACATCTGATCCTGTAATAAAATATCTACATCCATATTTTTAGCATTAGGAAAAATGTCCTTGATGCTCAAACACATATATTAGTAAGAGCGAAATACCAATAAATATACCTCCTCATGTTTAGTTTCCTCATTATGTTTATTAGTAATCATTTCCACATCATTAAACAGTAATGCACCGTCCGACTGCGGACAATCTTTTGTGCTTTTAGAAGTAACGTCTACCCTGAAAATCAAACTTTAAGCTCATATATTCAAATCAGACATGTTCATCACCTAAATAATCTACTCTTATAACATACTCTTCTAGTTGATTCGAATTCATGATCAGCTGTACAAATGCAATAAATCTATTGAAATTGCGATGCAGTGATATTAAGCAATTGTTTATACATTCATTGACACAGCGCAATCGTTTTGTAGCTGTCGGAATGCGATTTTCGTTGAAAATTTTCGCCGTATAAGCACGACTACAATCTATAAAGAAAAGAAACAAAAAATATTGTTATTTCTCTATATAACGTATAGCACTTGCATGTTAACAACATATGGCAAAACTGTTGAAATTATACCTGCCAACAATTCACCCGATTTTTCCACCAATGCAAACAGATCCAACGCAAGCTGACCATTACTGCACTCAATTTGTCGAGAAAGAGCATTAAGAGATTGAAGAAGTGCAAGAAATGCACTAGTCCAATCATCATTACATTTCCTTAGATTTGTTCCACACCATGATACCCTACTCTCATCAGTAATGTTTTCACAGAACAATTGTTGCCATTCCTATAATCACAATCAAATATTGATAGAAGCGTTTTTTTAATATTATTATATTTTTCAGTTATGCACCCCCTACATGGTGACACGCTGGATTCAATCATCTCAAACAAACACCAAAATTATCTCTTTAAATTCACACAAACTATTTACACAACCGTCCATCATTACGAGTTCAAACATCATATAACCAGGCGTTGTAATATACATTAGGAATAAACAGCGGATAATAATTAATAAGCTCGCCTGACAAGAAAACAATGCATTCGTAATAATTGAAGAAATTCCCGAGCACTCAGCAGATAAGTTGCAGCAGTCATCATCGATACCCTTCGCCAGAATATTTTCAATGCTGCTTGAACAAGCTTCAAACATATCACAACTTGATAACAATCGGCGCCCATACTATAATACCGATAGCAACATAGCAAAAACCTAATTTATTGTTAATCCTATACAAAATAAACTTGAAAACAAAGTCATTTTAAGTACATCTCTGGTATGATCCGCATACTGAATCATATATCTTGCATTACCGCAGTAGCAAATATGCTGAAACTTCTGCCATCTTATCAACATGAATTTAACAACACAAACAAAAGCCGTCATGAAAATTGCTCTATTGGAACTAATACAAGCGACCTCAACTTCCCTACCAGAAGTGTCTTTTCCGGTAATTTCTCCATGTTACTATCATTTGGATAAATTGTAGAACGTTGCTCAAACAATTGCAACAAATTTGCAAATCCAGTTGTTAGCATCCTTGCCACACGTAATGCATCTAGCCACAATACTTGTAGTGTCGCCTTCATAGCTACTGATCCTTCAGAATGTAACACCTTAAAACATAACTAAATAGTTCAGTAGAAACAAAAATTGAAAACTTAACGTGTGCAAAAACTGGTCAACACCAAGTGCATTCCAGAATAATTTTGCCATTTTTGAGTATAAGAAGCTGCATTTGTAACAAAATATTCTCGTTCTTCTCAACTAATCTCTATATGTTCCAGGAAAACATTCACATTCCAGGAAAATAACCACTTCATTTTATTTGAAATTCTTATTCCCAAAAATTATCGCAAAGTTCATAGCAAATTCCGACGTAATTTATTTAGAGGAAATAAGAACAAGAAAATAAGAAAAATTATTAAAGCATAATTTACCAAGTTTGGATTCCTTGCAGCGGCAACTTCTACTACTGATATGTGTTCAGCAGCTAACTCGATTTTAGACTGTTTTTCCATATCACAGTTCCTGAACGAAAAAAGTAATGAATATAGCGAGTAAAATTTTGTGCAAATCATAATTAATGGTAGGCAATGCGATTAATAATGAATATGAAACGTTTTCTAAAAATAAAATAAATGATACTTTCAAAATAATTACAGACAAAAACACGATCGTTTTTATTGACCGTTTTATCTATCTAAACGACTGGTGCGAGCCGAGACATGCTAGATAAAATATAGTGAAGCAAAATAAATTTAAAAGAAACTGACACTGTCTGGTGGTCAGTTGTAACATTTGTCCTTATCCTTTTAAGTTCTTCTTTCAGCTTTACATTTTCGATTTCAAGGATCCTATATTGTTCGTTAAGAGCTGACGTTGTTTCTGTATATTCAGTTTCCAGTTCAGAAATCTGAAATATCCAGATTTTACGTTATAATAAAGATAAAAGAAAAATGTGAAAATCTTGTTATAATAAAGACGAAGAAAATGGTGAAAATGATGAAAAACTGCACTTGATCATTACTCAGGAGTATTTCTCCGCATCAGAAAAGCAGTGACGAAAAATTAACTTCTATTCCCTTCAAACATAGATTTAATTAGTTCACTGTATTTTACCTAAAGCTTAGTTGGATATAACTACTAATAAGTTGTTTAATTTCAATAACAACAACCGGCACTAGTATTTACTACTTTTAAAAATAAATCTAGTTTATATTGCAGGAGTTATGACTGGTTGCACCAAAAGCGATACCTTCTTGTGCAATGTTTCATTTTCTGCTACTTTCTTCTGCAATTCCATTTGCATGACTTCATTATCCAACTCAGCCGAACGTTCCGCACGAGCATTTTTTTGAAATAGCCCTCGTTTCTTAAGAAAGGAAAAATTCAACAACAAAAAATTCGACATAAAGATCTTCTCTACAACGAATTTGAAGAATTTAAATCAAAAAGAAAAGTGCCAACCTTAACGGATCCTTGTTTAGCGTTGTCAATTTCATTTTGCAAGGATTCGACTCGCTTCACCAGCTGGCTATTTCGAAATTCAAATCCTTCCTTTTCATTTTCCAATTTCCTCAATGCCGATTCACTATTATGCAAATCAATCTAAAACCTACGGAAAAAATCTAGAAGCGAGAATAATTTTTCGATAAAAATTTATAGTAACAAAACAAATAGTCATCCAAAGGACATATACGAAAGACAGGAAAACAGCATTCAAAAAAAGGGTAAGCGATGTGCAGCGGCTGCGAGACAACACATTAAGTTCTTATCATTACATAATTTGGCTAAACAAACACAGAAAATTGTTTATCCTACCAATCACCGAATTTAAAACTACTACAATTTCTTTGTGTTTAAATTATTTTCAATAAAAACTAAGTAATCCTTCGAGAGAAGAACAACGAAAACATCATCATAGATAAAAGTTGAATGGCTGCTTAGAAAAGAAAAAAGAACATTTACGAAGATTTACTGAGAACAACAAAGCAATAACGAATTAAATAAAATAATTTGTTTTCTTTTTCAAGGTCTTTCGTAAGGAACCAACCGATAATTTTTCATTTTTTGCTTGCTCAGCAATAACAGCATTCTTCAACGTGGATATCTGGACTTTCAACTGAAAAAGCACAAATACATAATGATCTCTAATTTTATTAAAATTCATTAACACAAACCACTTTTGTTGTGACCCTACTTTACAATTCCAGTGCTTACAAGCTTTGTGTTTAGTAGAAAACTTAACAAGCTTATAGCTACCATAATATAACAGAAGAAACATCGTAAGTTCCAATTGCTCTGACAAGATAATTAAATTTAACTCTTGAGAAGAATCTATTACTTTTGCACTAAGAATGCGTTAGAAACATTTGAAAGTTCTCCATTTTTCACTATAACTATCATATGACATGTATTCAGCATCATTACAGGAAATGAGCACTCTTCGTAATAATATTCATTCTGGAACTTTCATCGCTTTTAAATAAAAAAAAAAGTTAACGAAACCTTGGCATATTCTGCAGCAACACGTTGATACTTCGTATTAATATCAGCATTGGAAGAGATTGTTGACATCTACACCCTACATCAACTCTTTCCAACTGACTTTTCAATCGGCTATCCACAAAATTTAAGCATGAACGCACATGATGAATACGTAGAACGTTTATAACATCAGTATTTGAAAACTGAAATTTCAACTACAATTTTAAACAAATTTCCTTTTTTAGTTTTCACAACTAAGGTATCACTCACACCAAAATGATCAAATACTATCTACATTTCATTTTATCCTATCCGAAAATGCTAGAATGTTCCAGCACTTGCTAATAACTCATTTGAAATGTGGGCCATCAAGAAATCTCCACTACTGTTGACCAATTCTGGATGATATTTTTCTCTAGAAAACTACTACGAAATTTCATGGCTCAGCCACAATGACAAATATTTTCCCTTCCCTTATCTATCGGATGCGCTTTGTATTTTCCGATTATTTCACATCCTGCACCTGTCAGAAGAAAATTTAGTAGATGCAGAAGTTATCCAAAACATGCAAAAGGATAAGGCAAGATAAGTTGAAATATCGACATGCCTATAAACATTATGAATAGGTTATGAAAATTACATCGATCAAATATTTTAAACAAAGAGAAACAAAAAAGTTTATTTCCTTTCACAGGAACTATAAACAAATAAGTGATAACAATTTCAACAATTGAAAATTGCAAACTCAAATATAATTGAAAAAAGCATTAATTACGAATGAATTAATGTGATATGAAGAAATAGCTATCATACAACCGGTACATATAATATCTTGTTGAGATTGGGTTCATGTTGAAATTTGTTAAAAATATTTCACTTTTATAAATAAAAAAAAATATTTCACTATAAATATTTCACTTTTCAATATTTTTCGCTTATTTTACTCAACATTCATAGAGGCGGTAACGATGAACATGACACAGATTAAAAGTTAATGTATGTGTTTTCAATAACATGAAATCTTAAACTTGAACAACAGAAGTCTCGGGGTACTGGCTGCAACAAAGATTTCACTCTATGAAGCAGACAATCATGAATTCACCAACCGTTCTCAAATTACCGGATAGAAAAGACATGTTGAGAAAGACAGGAAAAGAGAACGGATAAGTTCAAAAAAAAGAAAAAAGAAACCAACAATTATTAAATTATTCAATGAGAAATCATAAAGCCATATAGTGCTAAATAAAAAATAACACTTCACAATTTCAGTTGCATAATGAGCTTTAACATGTCACGGAAATCATAATCATGAATTTGTGGCTTCATCATAAGTTCGAAAATTGATAACAATACAAATAAATCAACGAAGATACCACTAAATAAATTTGAAAAACAATGTAAGAAATCTTGCCATGCATTACCTCACAAGTAAAGAAAATAAAATGTCATGAAATGGACGAACAATTGTTTTAAAGTTTGTCCCAAAAATTTCAAAGTTTCATGATTAACTTTGAAAATTTTCCTAATAATTTTGCCTCCCAAAATAAACTAATAGATCAGATGACTATTCTACAGGTAAAGTTGAAAATATGTGCAGAGTTGAAAATATATAACAGGAAAAATTAACGGTATAAACAAGAAATATATAACAAGCAATTAGTGCTATTTAAATATGGAATGTCAATAAATTATGGAACACTGCAGATTTTCGGCTAATTTATTTCCCTTCGTTAAACAGGATATAATAAGATTCATTCCTCGGGAATTTGGGAATTGTGTGACACAACTACATCTAAAATCTTCTTACGTTATTTGTTACTTCCGAGAATCCTTGCGTCAATATGTCCTGTTTAATTTATCAGAATATCTTCTGATAATTCATCACATGATTTCCAACTGATAATGCTGTTGTATACTTTCCGTACACCTCTATAAAATTAACAATCACTGCCTCAAGCAGCTAGAAATGACCATCTCAAGATACAGAAACATGGATAAAATATGACCGATCCACAAAATGTGCGATGGTCTGCGTGAAAATGATATGCAACGAATCACTGAGATGAACAACTATTTTCGAGAGAAATAAATTTCTAAGTGAGGGGAAATTACATTTCAAAGTCGCATAGGGGACACTGTATCGTGATAAACTAACACCATACATCACGCACTGCACGTGCTGTCCATTGCTGCTACATTGTGATCAGCACAGAAACTGGAACAAATCCAGTTACCATTTGGTGGAGACGATAAACCAACACAAAATGTATGATAACCGCGGTCACAACGATCGCAAAACA
Organism: Litomosoides brasiliensis; assembly: GCA_013365375.1. Classification (NCBI taxonomy): domain Eukaryota; kingdom Metazoa; phylum Nematoda; class Chromadorea; order Rhabditida; family Onchocercidae; genus Litomosoides; species Litomosoides brasiliensis. The sequence continues at coordinate 32,367 of JABVXW010000142.1, read as the reverse complement.
TCATCGCATCCTATAAATATTTGTTTAAATTAATGTTGCTACATGTATACACTTACATGTATACACCCACCAGCAGATTAGTAAAACAATTACTCTGAAAAGTTGACAGTGATAAAGAGAATTCGTATTATATTTCATAAGAAATAACGGGAAAAGTCATGTATAGCTTAAACTATTCAATGTTAAAGAGTCCTATGAAACAACAATCTCATACAAGCTTACAATTCTTGCTTTAATTACAACAAGATGATAGAGAGTTGGAAGAATCCTGCTGAACAACCAACACATTTTATATTAATTCTAGCAACATTTCTAAAACAATACTTTTTCCAAAATGTGAAAGACTGTTTCTTTGTTTCCTTTTTTAGTTTTTCAACCACAATACTGGCCAAATACTGCAGTATATTTTACCTCATTATCCGGTTTCTCACATATCGTACATTTCTTGCATTCAATGCAATTCCATTTGTAGTTTAGTGCAACTTTAACGACGTGTTCCGGTAAACCGGCACAATCCGGATGTACTATATTATTACAATTAGAACAGGATAGCACTTGTCGCTCTTCGTTTTCACCGCATATCGAACACTGTTGTTGTTGCTGTTGCTGACTAGTTAGGTCCTATAATTAAATCTGTTGAAAAAGCTTTTTTTATGGTTTCATTAGACATTTATTGAAGATTCTACCTACTTTTCCAAATTAATATCTTGAATTCAATCTATATGACAGTTAATCATTCACAAATCAAATCACGTCTGCCCGACGTACTTCCTTTATTTTATTCAGTGGGATAAAAGAATTTCTAGGTTAAACAATCAATTTTATCAAATCAAAGAAAAAGTGAAAAAATTATTAGCCCACATAATAGTAAGAGAGGGAAAATTGGTGAACGTGAAAAAACGGATGATGAATTCGAAATTGTTACTTTGAAAAAAAAATCTGCCTTCCCCTAACATCTCACCATCCCACCAGTTTCACAATACCTCCTTTCTTCCAAATAAAAATTATGGAAATAAATTTAATTCCGCCACTTAATCAGCAACAGTACTATTTCCTTCCATCTTCTTTCTTCTGAACTATAACAATTCACACAACGAACTGTATATCCTTATGATCGGTGAAATCAGTGATCTTTTAAAAGAAAGAGAGCAAAAAACGAAAGAATTAATGAAGTGGAAAGAGTATGACGACAGAGAAGTCTTATTAATATAATCAACGATCAGTTATTTAGCTTTTCGCTCTTAGTATAAATAAATAGATATATAGATAACTTGAAAAGTAAAAGTGTGAATAAATGACAAATACTTTTAATGTATTAACTTATTATGTTTCAAATTCAAATGTCAAACTTTGTTGTTCGTTTGACTTTTGCTCTTTCCAAAAATGTATTCATATATGTCTAAAAAATGAACTATGTTTGAAAAGTGTAAAAATTTACTATATTAAACTAGGACAACGATAAAACACCCTTAAATCATCACAAATGCATTTACTATTCACATTCACTAAGCCATATATATCTATAACTTGACCAAACTGAAAATGCAACTGGCAATAACAGCAATTCGAAAAAAAAGACCATACATTACAAGAGAGAAAAATCTTCGAAATAGCGCAACACCAGCATACCTGCCAGAAACGAATCCAATCGAATTAGAGATCAAAATAACCGTTAAATAAAAGTACTATGCGTAAAATAAATCTCTTCGTCAGATGTACTACATCTATTAAACAACACACTTGTTGTATAAGAACAACTAAAAATCATGTATGTGTTGTAAAAAACGAGGAAATTCAAATATGTAATATTTAACAAACAAGGCATATATATAGCAAAAAGGATGAAGAAAGACGTGAAAAAATATAATGAAATGAGCAGCGATAGTTAATCGTAGATGCTTTACCATCGATATCACTGAGGTACTAAGATTGAAGTACAGTTCCTCCAGGGTACTTACTTTTTAAGTCTTGAAATGCTTTTATCATTGCGAAGTTTCGATTTTCAGTAAATACACTTACCATCATTGATCTCATAAGGATTTTCATCAGTTAATTGTACTTTTTTGAAAAAAGAGAAAATAAGCAATGGCATCAATTATGCAGAAGAACAAAAAGGTGTAGAATTGATGAAATGTTGAAAGCACAGACTCATTTCTCCAGGGATGTTGGAAACTGCTTTTTTCGCATTTAAGAGAGGTACTTGCTTATAAGCACGACAAATTCATGATTTCTATCTCCAGGGAATGAGGGAATAAAACCAAACCAAGAAACATTAAAGGAGAAATTAAAAATTAATCAAGCAATGAATTTTCATGAAATGGCCAGTGATTCAAATATTACGAAACTTCACGGAATTGCAAGCCGATGACCTAGAGAGGCTTCTGAAGTCTAGCTTGCAATGATAAAGGTACAAAATTTTACACTATACAAGATACTATGCAAAAGCAATAACAAAACGAAATTGGTAAATCCAAAAGATATATTACAGCGTTTTTCAACAGTGATGCTAAAAATATCATTTGGAATGTCAAATAATCCGTCTTCAACAGTGACTCCAACCTAAATCCTTCAGGCATCATATGTGACGAGGAAAGTCCAAATGATCACTTTGAACGAAGTTATTCCGTTAGCGCCAAAAAAGCTTCAAAAAACAAAATTCTACTTTATAAAAACTAAGTTCTGAAAACAAAGTCTCCGATTACTTCAGTTGTCGATGACAAGACCAGTGGATTCCTCCGACCAGTACATCTGAAGATATCAACAAATTGATGAAAAGTTTACAACAGATGATTGGATGAGAAATACTGGATGATACTAAGGTAATGCGAAAAATGATGGAAGAGAATAGGCCAATTCACTTTTGAAGAAATGGAGGAAGTCACAGATATATAGATAGGAAATGATCACAGATATCACCTTATCATCAATATTATCCTTTGCAAAAATTTGCAAATGTACAATGGAAGTGCATCGCCACTTAAAATAATAAAAAACTGACCTGAGGATATACTTTATCCAACTTTGTCCTGATATCATTATTATAATTCGAAGGTAATAAAACTGGAGGTGGCAATTCGAGTTGGTTATCATTTTGTCCAGGATCACTACTGTCGGCGTTTGTTGTCACTGTTACCTCTTCCTCATGAACAATCACAGGTAGTGGTGAAACTGGTCGTTTTGGGGGCAGAAGATAATCGTAATCTACTACGGTAGACAACGGTAGTCGACGTAATTCTTTTGGAGTAAATCTTAAATTTTCAATATAGCGCAAGAAAAACTCATCCATTGAAAACAAAATGCACTACCAAAACAACAGTATTTAACATGAACACAAATTACGGCTCATCGGAACGATAATGACATTAGCAAATCAAGAAAACATATACTTTTTATAAAAATGCTGATATTGGCCGTGAATAAGCGCAGCAGGATAGGGTCCTGGCCGTGTGTATTCTGGAGGCATCCGTTTCCATCGATTTTTTGATGACTGAATGATCTGAGAAGAAAAAAGCATACTTTCATTTTTATTCTCAATAAAAAGGACAACTCTGGTCTCCATAAGATTCAGAAACATACCGATGTTTGCAAATCCCAAAAATAGCGTCGTTCGGTCCGTTTAATTGCGTTCATTTCAGAATTAAATTCAAAAGCGCTCCTTATAGCGCTTTTCCTTAGCTCATCCATCTTCTTTGTATCAAGCTTTATCTGAAATACTAAGTGCATCCTATTCAAAACAAAAGATTTTCTATTCTAAATAATAAATTAACTATTGAACATACAGCATCCAGCCGCTTTTGGTCTTCTGCCATTTGCAGTTTCACCTTATCAGCTGCTGCTCTCTGGTATTCCTGAAGAAGAAACAAAATTTATAACGATCTCATAAAAAATACGAAAATAAAATATATCACTGAGGATTATTCATACTTTAAATATGTTTCTCCCGATAAAAAAAAGGTTTACACATAGCTCACCGAATATATAGCTGGATAATCTGAAGCCATCAATTCGTGAACCTCAATTGCCCTTAAGGCTGTCAGACCATGCATTTCTGAAATATAAAACGTATCCATAAACATAGATTTGAACAAATACGTCGTTCTCCTAATAATTGACAAATAAGAATTTATGCGCAAAGTGTAGGTAATATCAGAATTTTTTTACCGGAGAACAGTTTTTAATCCTAATAACAACTGATATACTGACTTATATGGCAGTCAGTTAACACTTTTCCGCAATCAGTAAAAATGTAAAAAGGGATTTAAACACGACTACAGCAAAACCAGTACTTTAAAATAAGCGGCATCATAAATGATGCAGCATAATCTAGATTTTATGCAAGGGAAGTGCTTAATTCAAAACTTACGGTGCTCATTTATAGCCGTAGCAAGTTTATAATTAGCCAACAAATATTCTCTTTCATTTATTTCAATGGTATGCCTGCTCAATTCAGGATATTTTCTTTTGAATGATTTTACATCCAGAAGTTCAGCAATTTGTTCCTAAATGAAGAATTATAAAAAAGAAGCTATATGAGCAGCAAGTAATTGAAATATAGCCTACAACACATGCTCTGCATGTATTGTAGGCTATATTTCAATTACTGGGGGGCTTAGCATATCGCGAAGCAGCGGTATTCATAGCCAAATTGGAAAAGCGATTTACAAGTAGGTCACATTATGACATGCATTAAAAAGAGAAACAGATCATAAACTAAAACATCTGAGAATTACCATTTCCAACCACTATTATAAAACATTAATTTAATTGCAGATCTGCCATGGAGTAAATCAAGAAAGCAAGAGACGAAAGTAATGTGAGTAGTATCTCAGTATCTCAAGCAGTGAGTTGGGAAACTATTGTTGTTTTATCAAAATAACGGTAGAAACCTTTCAGAACGTGGAAGAAACGTAAAAAAAGTAAGATGGAATTCTGCAAAGATTGACTATACTACATAAAGTATAATAGTAATGTAAGAAGTGTGGAGCCGTAAAAGTTGATATTGGCAAGACTCAGTAATACACTCAAAATTATTTAACAGATCAAACCAAAAGCAAAAAGTAAAATAAAAGGAAAATTCACATAAAATCAGCAGTGCGACATGAAATGAAGGGAATAAAAAAATGTTAATGGAAAGCACTAAGCTAACTTATATAACATTACAATATCATTTAAAATAGCGTAAACTGAAGACGAACTTGGATAAAATAACGTTCTCCCGATTTCGGAGGCCATTCGTACTCAATAATGTGGCTAGGTTCAATGTGCATATGTGTTGTATCAGCTGTAATCACGCGCGTTGACGAACTCTTAATCATTCGACTTTCTTTGCAACCTGTAGCATATTTACCAAAACAGATATACATCAGCACACGAGATGACATGGAAGAACTCATAAAGGCATAAGTCGACGATTAACAGAGATAAAAGTTAAATAAATGGTAGATATAACAGGTGTTTTTTCGAACGTATGAGACGCTGATAGACCTGGATTAACAAAATTCATTAGTTAATATGCAAAGTCAAGCAGAAACAACGGCAGAAATTACCGGTTTTTCGAGATTCTTCAGTAGGAACCGATTCAGAATCTGGAATTGGCAAAGACAATTTTGTTGATTCATCACTGACTTCATCAACAGCTGTCGATGTAAGCATCGATGCTGGTGTTTCACTTAGCTTCGAACTTGACGACTCATCTCCACCTAGCACTATATCCATCTCTAAAATTACTTTAAGAAAGATAAAATAGATCAGTGCTAAAGGAGTGAGGTGCGACATGACTGCGAGATTCTCGTATACAACTTTCAAAGAAAATGATTAACAATTTTCAGATTAACTTCTAACTAATTCCCATGAAATCCAATTTGTCCTCTGTAAAAATCGTTGTGTTTAAGAAATTCGTACTCTAAACGAGATCACGCATGCAGCATCATACCCGACCTTACATGAACAAAACCAGGAACAACAGTCATAGTACCACACAGGACGTCAAATCGCCGTACCGGGTACATAGCCAGAGGCAGTTTTCAACAATTTTGGTGGATACTCACTATGCAAATTAATTTCCTGATCATAAACGGTTGGTAATTTTTAGCTTTATTGTTATATTTGTATGAGGGAGGAACGACCGGAAGAGGAGTACAACATTTTTGAACGTGCTATTCGGAAAACTGGATGTTGGAATGAGCATTTGGAATGTGCTGAATGTATAAATCTTACGAAAGATTGGCGAGAATGCAAAGAAGAGGTAATAGCCTCTTTTTCCTTTATCACGGTTATCCGTGCAGATATCTTTCTTTTCATAGAATTTGTTATTTTGTTTCAAATATCACAGTTTTACGGTACAATCCTTTTTAATTTTATTTTTACATCGACTTCGCTTTATATCGATAGTTGCCGCAGCATAACGCGGACCAGTAATTATAGTACAACTTCAAACGATTGCATATTTAAACAGTTCATTAAACGGTACTTGTTGCTATGTGTAAACGGTAATGCATATTTGTATTTATTATCTGTAGCCGTTGGAAATTGATGTACTTAGGTAAGGGTAATTCGTCAGTTCACGTTAGTGTTATCAGTTGGCTATTATGTGCAATGAGAAGGAAAGTTTATTCTTATTTGCAGTTGGAAAAATTCAGAAATTGCATGCAGAATTATATGAAAGATAAGACGAAACCCTCTGAGCACGCGTCAAATTGAACGATTAATAATGCTGGTATTTTGATATATATTTTATTTCATCTCCTTATATTGATTATCAACATATTGTAATTTCCTTCACACTTGCAACCGTTTTACCCCTAATTTTTTCAGAGTTAAAAGATTGATTATTTTGCTAAATCAATCGATTTCATAAAAAGAACCAATGCTTTCTGAACTGTTTGCCGAACTTATTATTGACTCGGATAATTGCGATGTTAACAGCCATTTGCATGTAAATTATACTGATGCATGTGTATACGTGCCTTTGGACCGATCACCTAGATGGTTCCTTGATGATAATCTAGTTAGTTTCAGGCTTATAATTTTTTTTTCATTTGATCTTCTTTTGTCTCCGGAAATTCAGCTCATTTAATATCATTATTTTAAGAGTAACGGTAATAACACTTATGAAATTGCCCAGAACCGAGCTGCCTTTGCTTATCTTCAGGGCGACTACATAACCGCAATGGATGTATGTTATTTTACTGAATAATAAATTATGTAGAGTTGCAAAGAAGGCATCCATACAAAGCGTTAAGGCTCTTATTTCTTTAACACAGTTGATTATTATCTAGTCTTTTTTCAATCACTTGTGATATTATTTAAGTCAGGGAGCAGCATCCAGAAACTTTATTTTAGATTTACTTCTCTCTGTTGAAAAACGATGCGAAAAACAGCAGTAACAAATTCAATTTTGCCTTAGTCGACTCTATTATTCGATGTGGCTTAAAAGTAAGTTCCTTCTCTCTGCTTTATGGAATTTCAAATTCTTCATGTTTGTCGTGCCTGTGTAAAATATAGAATCATTTCAGACTGCTCCAATAAATGGTCCTCAGTTGTTGTTTCTACTTCAAAAACTGCACTCATTGGTGTTAACTTATGACGAACAGTTACAGTACTGGATAGAAAGTCTAGAGATATGTTCCTCACTATTATCTACATATTTTCAAGGAAGAAATAAAAATAAGTCGTTATGACCTCCTCTAATCAATGAATAATTTTCAGGTGTACTTGGCAACTGGAATCAGTACTAGCAAGTATTTGCGAAATGCAATTTTATTATGTGTCAATGTCGACTTACCAGAATTTTGGATTTCAATTTCTAAAAATGCTCCAGTACTTTTTTCTCAGTTCATAGTTTATATAAACTATAGTACCAGTTCATTAATAGCGAATTAGAAACGATCTTTGGTTAAAGCAAACTGCATTATTATCAGGAATCTTGTACCAATCTTCGAATTGGATCATTGTGCCGCGCTATCTGTATTTTGGAAAATTTAGTGTCATCCAAAGCTAGATGCTTCGACTTTTATAACTTGAAGTTGATGAAAGCAGAACTACGAGGTCTCTGCAATGAAGAGAAGGTAAGCTCCTTTCTTTTCAATCGTAGTCTCTTCACATCCTAGGAAACTTGAACCTGTTCCAAGTTCATTTATTTTGCACATACTAATCTTTTGAATTTTCAATTATTTCACATTTTTCTTTCTAGTTGTCTGAAGCAAAAGCAGCGATATGTGCTGATCTTATAAGAAGCGAAAATGCGAAGACAACAAAAATCAACCATCGTTCATTTTGCAAAGATGTCCTAAAGGACAAAAAAGCCGAAGACGTTATAATACTTGAATTCACTCATCGTTTTTACTGGTTGTTTACTGATGCAAACCAACAATTAGTTAGTATCATACTGAAGGGATCATAAATTATAGTTGAAAACTCTAAAAAATCATTTATTTTCAATGCATTTTATGCCAAGAATTTTCCACTGCATATGCTTGCCTATTTGTTTCCATCCAAAGTAAAGAAAAATCAGCGAAAAATTACAAAACCTAAATAACGTGTAAATTTAAGCATAAATAACATGTACAAAACTGTGTAAAAGTAAACAAGTATAATACAAAAAATATGATAACAATCATCATATAATATTATCACCTACGGCTGACTGTACAAGTGGTTCATCTTTTTTCCTGTGTTCCTTGTCGCGCTGTTCTTAAAAAAAATATGATAGCTGACACAATGCAGTCATAACAAAAGAAGCTGCGAAAAGGTACTTATAGAATTATTCCACATCTCACTTTTAGTAATGGGTTTTCGGCTGTGTCTCTCGCAGTGTTTTTCACTTGAGGCAACTTTGAGACTTCTAAACATTTAATAGGGCAGAGAACTGCATGAATTCCGGACCGATTTTTTTTGGAAATTTTCTCCTATGATTTGAAAATGATATGAACAACTAAAAAACTTTCGCTATTTATAAAATGCTTTGAAATGAAGGCTTCTCATTTCGTTATCCTCAGAACTGTGCGGAAACAAAAAAACAATGTATTACTTCTTTTTTCAAGTGTTTTCCGCCAGCGACGATCTAGGCGTGCCTGATCTGCGCGTATACTATGATATATATCTCTGAGCTCCTGCATACGCTCTTGATAACCGTTTATTAGCGCTTCCCCAATTAAATCTCCTGTAATCAATGACTTCGGAACAAACAATTCTGCTCCATCTTTGTAGTATTAACTTCAATAAAAGTACATATTGCATTTAATTATAAATGCGAAAATCAGAACCATAAAAGCTTTTATTTAAGCAAAATCCAAATATACCAATTGGTTCCAAATTCAATTCTTTTTCAGCATAAGCCATAGCTCCTTCTAATTCCACTTTTTGTTGCATACGTACTTTTAAAGCATGCCAGCTATCCCTGATATTTGGCAAACCTAGAAAACAAGCCATACAAATGCGATGAACATTGCAAACAAAAACGCAATTTCATTTAAATGAAGCTAACATATTTTTCCTCGGCATTCATTTCAAAGCAAGATTTCCTGTTTACCTTAAAATGCCTGCGAAAAATTTGTTGTTTGTCAATTGTGCAATATTAAGCAAGCATGTAAAACATACTTTCATCATCACTTGACGAACATTCCTCACTTTCTTTACTTCGCTCTTCACTATTTACTTGTTTAAATCCTCCTTTTCCTACGCCTTTGCGTTCAACCAATGTATTCGATACATTTCTACCAACTTTCTTTTTTTTCATTCCACGACCACGCTGTTTAAGTCCCAAAGACATCGGCGGATGCCAAACTAAAAGTTTTTAGCATTATTTTTCACACCATACCATTAAAGAACACTTAATTTTCTTATAGAATTAACATCTTCAGCTCATCACTTGCTTGGCTACTTTATCCAAATTCTCAAATTATCAAAATAAACTCCAGAACATGTAATGAAAATGCTTACGAGACGCACAACTATTGTACAAGTGATGGCAGTTAAAAACTTCAAGTTCAAAAAGAAACAAAGTTCGTAATATCCACATATTTTAAACATGAAGAGAAAGCGGGGAAAATAAAAAAAGATTATTAATTCAAGGAATGCTTCAAGATTGGATATTAGAATCGGTTCTAAAAGTTAAGCCCCAAAAATAGATACAACGAAACCCATTACTTCTCGCTGTTATCATAACAGCTCACCTTCATCATCACATTCCTTTGAAGTTATATCTTCTGCTGCGGCTTCTAATTCCAACAACATTTCTTTACATGATGAAGTTATTTTTTGCACCGGGTTACCAGTGGGTGCTAAAAAAAAGAAAAGGCGCATTTACCAATGCACATTTCAATGTGAGTTTTGGATGCAGAGAATCATAAGAAACAGTGTCGTATTGTTATAGCTCCATTTAAAATAGAACGAACATGAACTTACAAATCTGCTGTGCTGAAGCAATTCCCTTTTGCTTGCTATCAACGTCCTCTTTAACCATAAACTTTGTTTGCTTGTCATCTCCATCCTGCAAAAGAAAAACGATATTTTCATAAACAGGAAATATAAAGTTTCAACAGTGCAACTAACCAAGACCGGGAGACATCTTGCATGCATCATCAGATTCTAACCATAACTATATGTAACTAATGTCAGCCTCTTTCAAACATATGATTCGTTGTCATTCGAAATAGTTCAGCAGAAAATAAGGCAGGTGAGCTAAAATCTTCATCGAACTACTCTCCCTCAAAATCTTACGCTGTATTGCAGTTTCATACAGAAAGGACAATAGAAACACAGACATCAGACAGAATCGTACTAAACGTTCAGAGGATAAGGAAAATTCAAAAACCAACCGAATGTTGTTCTTTCTTTTCTGCAACTACGAAAACCGTCGACTTGTCACTATTTTCATCTATAAAAGGGTAGTAATCATGTAAACACATCTGATTGCACATTCAACAAAAAAAATTTGATGTATGATGACACCTCTTCCGTTTGATTAAAAATCACAACCTATTGTTTCAAAATGCGTTTTCTCAGTATCAAACTGTCCGGTTCCAGATACCCTATCCGGTACCAACACACGGTTAGCTTCGCTTTCTTCTATTTTAGTGTCAGCTGCTAAAAAATATACAGTGTACAAAGAATACAACTACTACTATTAAAAATTTCAATTGATTTACTAATAAATTAGGTCTCAAAAATTTCATGAATTCTTACAAACAGTAAACATTTTTTTGATTTTTCAGCTTTTAATTTTAGGCATTAAATCTTCCAGTTTCTGTTTCTTTAAGTTTATTTTTTTCCATCTTTTGGTTGTAGTTGGTTGCAATACAAAAAGAGTATAGCAATGCATACTATTTTCAGGAACGACATGTGGTGTTTTTGCTGAATTCCCTGAAAGGTCTGCAACAGCTACACGATTGTCCGACATTGTTCTACGTCGTTTCGAATTTGAATTTGTTTCAGATAACTTTTCCTAGCAATTGTAAAATTTTAATTTTTTCTTTCAGTAATGCGGTTTTTTATCAATAAAGTGACTAGAATATAGAGAAAATAATGACTTTGCAAAGTGAAAAAGTGAAAAATTAATCACATTAAAACGCTAACTTCTGCAGCAACGCCAGTAAGAAATACTGTACTGGATATAAGTTCACTGGCAAAAGAAAGATGCGGCGGTGTTTCCGAAACTGAAGCTTCTTCCGGTAAACGACTCAGCTAAATCATTTGGCATGAAAAACACAAACTCCTTTTAGTGAATACAAATATAAATTTTATTTCAGAAACAATTCATTGTTCTTCCCTTTCTTTGAGTACCGTCTCTTCTTCATGCATTACCACTATTATAATGATAAAAAAATTCTTCAAACTATTCGTTTTTTAATTAAACAGTATTTTCGAAAAAATACATACAACAATTTCTGCATCGGATTCAGTTAGAAGATTGGTGATGCCAGAATGGAGAGCACTTTCCTGCACTGATTCATCGTCTGCTTTTCGCACCGCTGAATCAGCCGCTGTCAATGAAATTTTCTGAAATTTTTATAAATTTGAAAACAAAGGACTTCAAGTGAAAAACTAGTGAAAAACTAAGAATTATGAAATGTTCTCAAACCTTCAAACTATACTAAATGAGATGCAATTTCTAAAAACGGCAAATAAAAATAGTTAACCAGAAACGTACGAGTACTTTTTTCACTTTTCTTTCCGAGAATGTAGTGGAACGTGAACGAACTTCTGGATGTGTAACATGTTCGTGGGTATGCGATAGTCGCCGAGGTCTTAAAAAAACAGTATGCCTAAGTTTAACGCTGCATTTTGTAGTCTTGAAATGAGGATTTTTTAAGCACTGCAAGATGTTATACGTTTCAAGCCTGAGTAAATTCCATACTAAATCTAAAAATAATCGTAAATTAAAACTTTTGTAAACATACGATTTTTTCGCTATCACATACTCGATTAAAACGGCAGTTTTTTTTCAACACCTTTGCCAACTCGTTAACTACAATATATGTAAAAACCACGTAATACACTAGACTACTTACTTTTTCTTTCTCTGACTCCTTACTGAGCTGGTTCTCTTTTTTCTTACTCTAAATTTTGTCACTTAAAAAAGCTGCATACCACTCAAGTGAATTACTATATTTTCATTCACGACTTCATATCATCAATACGCTGTAAAATTAATATTAATATGTTCTTTAAAATTAAAAATAATATGTTCTTTCAATGTCTTCTAATATCATCCTTCAAAACCTCTGACATGAGCGATGTTCTTTTTCACCAACCTCATTCCACTACTACACACTTCAGTTGCCAAAAGTTTGGCTGGATCAACAGAAGAACGCCACGCTACGGCTGCTTCCAGAGTTGGGGCACTTAATTTATCTGAGGCAACGGACAAAAATTGTTCCTCCGATTGTTTCTGATCCTAAAAATCAGTTTCGATTTAAATGTAAAAATTACTTTCAATTACTTCTCATTGGCAGGATTTCCTATTAAGAACTGATGCTCAAACCAAATATTTGATATCCTAAATTTGAATTTCAAGCTAATATAAAGGACTTGAAATGCTAACTTTTTCATACACTTTAATCTTGATTAGCTCTACCCACTCATCGTAGCGAGAATTCCATCCAAGGTAATGCACGCAACATGTCATTTCTCGAAGGATACTTTCTAACCGATCGTTCAAGCGTGCCGATGCTCTTGTCAATGATTCTTTTCGCTCTTTCTCATCGCAATCTACTGACTCATTGATGGATTTGCACCTTAAAATTACAATTTAATTTGATTATCAAAGAAGCAGGGGCAGTTTGGACCAGAAATTATTCAGTATGCTCCACGTTACATGTTCTGTCAAATAACTAGAAAGAAGTTCTGAGATTATTTGCAGCTTCTACAGTCCTGAAACATGAAACGGGAAAAAAACCTGGCTTCGAAGTCCATCATTGAAGAGAGGACGTCGCCATGTGAAATTTTGCCCACTGTAATCACTCTTGCATCATACCACTGACCATGATGATAAGCTTTTACATTCTGTCCCATGTAGAAATTCGTCAGGCTAAACAAAAACAATACTGCAAACAACAAGTGAATGTCAAGAACTTGCCTAATATTAATAGAGTACTCATGCTGATTGCACAAACTTCAGTTTCTTTCAACCAGTTGCACAAAACGGACTTTCCTTCATGACAAATATTACTAGAGTACTCAAAAAAAATCAGTAGGCGAAAACATATCTGACAAAAAACCGAAATGACGTTGAAGATAACTGCTACAAGAAAAAAATTTTTACAACATTAGAAATACAAAAGTCTCACATCGAAAAATAATGCGAAAGTCAAAACCTAACATGTCAGAAACTTCACCCAACAAACAAAACAGCAAAACCAACAGTAGACTAATGAACACTGAATCCCCAACCAGCACACAAAAAAAGAAACATCAAGACCAAACAGAAAAACGAAAAAAAAAACAAACAGGCAGAAAAGGGAACCACAAAAGAATAAATTTGGGCACAAGCACATGTGCAATTCCTTTGTTCTTCTCCCTAGTCTTCTAATAAAACAATTACTGTAAAAGTATAAATAATACAACAAGTGGAACCTCCTCCTCCCCCCCCCCCCCCCCATGACAGTGGGAGTCTAGAAATGATAAACTTACACAGTAGCTGCAGAACAGTTAAGCCATGGTACACCTTCCCTCGTTTTTTCTTTCCTTAAGACTTGGAGAAGATCCGAATCTTTTCCCGTCACACTTCCGTCATGCTTGTTTATCAGCAATTCCTTTTGATCGGCAGAAAGGCGGGTATCCGCAGTGTTTAACTTCCGGGCTTCTTTTAAACGTACTTGCCGAACATACGCTAGGAAATAAGAGATGTGACGATTAAGAATCTTAAGGCTCAAAATCAAATATCATTCATATAACACTTTTTTGAGAAACAAAAGGGAAATTGCAGCGGCACAAACATCTCACGTTCCTTCATCCTTTTTGGATGATTTCTTATCATAACACCACTGTCATGTTTCAGAGCTTCCAAAACTTTGGTAATACAACGTTCTCTACAACAGTAAAATGAAAAAAGAAGTAAAACCTTCATCATCGCTTCCATTAATCACCTGATCGACATTTGAAGTTGTTGAGACTATACTTGGAGATTTGCGTTTAATATAGCTATCAGACGATGGTTTCTTCTCCAGTTTACTGATCTCAAATCCAATATCAAAATAAGAAACAACAAGGCCAATTACGAAAGAGGGAAAAAGCATTCACAGAATGATCCCAGAATAATGGGCTATAAAATACCTTTGAGATTTTATTTCTCTTATCAACGTCCAAAGCTTTCGAGCCAGGCTGTTGTTCATCTCTAAAACAGAATAGTTTCGATTAAAAAAAAATATAGCAAAATTTCCAACCGAACCGAATGATTAATAGATAACAAGAACATCTGCTAACAAAAATTTCAACTGTCTTTAATCGTAATAAAATTCTTCAATGTAATGAAAATCCGTGGAAATGAATATTGGAGATGGTCAAATTATGTTGATAGTAAATGACACCTAAATACAAATGCTTAGCGTATCTTTTTAATCTTTAATAATTAAACCATACTTATTTGTATCTTTTTCATTATCCTTTTTCTTTGGACCTCGATATTTAAATTTGCTTGATTCTTTCTCAGTCTTAAAACTTCCTTTTTCCTTGGCACTTTCAATCGTACCACTATCGCTTGCACTTTCTTTGTCTTCTTCATCTTTTGTTTTAGACTTTGTTCTACTGCCAGGTGATAAGCAAGGTAACGGTGTTGAACTCTGTGACGATGTAGACGGTACACTAAAAAAACACCTGAATGTTGATTAATGTGCTAAATCATTACATCCTTCCATTTTTAAATCCGTTTTTAAATTAGATCCAGTACCAGGCTATCTATTTATTTAGCTTATTTCCCTTTTTTAATAACACTAGAAACACAAAAATTCGTCAGGCAGTCGTCTTGACTCACGAGCAAGAAAGGTTTACAACACATCTCACTGCAATAAGCACTACTGCATAAACTTGAAAACATGTCTGCCCAGTTTGAATACTGTCTGTCCGTCCTCACTTTCACATTTAACCGGTAACAAAGAGTAAAAACAAGAAAGTGAAAATCAACTGCGTACAATTCAAATCTTGGAAAATAAGAAAAAAACAGGTATTCCAGTGAACAGAAGTTATAAAATAACATACCCTTTCATCTTATCGTCATCTTCGCTGACATCAGACTTTATCATGTTTCGCTCGTCTTTTTTCACTTTTTCTCTCTTCGTACGTGGTAAGCCTTCATTCCTTTCCCTTTTCGTTATTTTTCCCTTAATTGCGCTTTCTTTTTGCCGTTTTTCCTTTTTCTTTGATGCCAGTAATGCCCATTTTCTTCTTTGCAACTAAAATTATTTACCTAACAGAATACTTGCACAACTTATAGAAAACATTTGTACATCTTATTACTGGTAATAAACTCAAACCTGTATATTAAGACGATCTAATAAACGACTTGGACGTTCACTACGGCTGGAAGCTGACGCTGTCGGAGTAGACAACCAGCTCGAAATACCCAAATTCCGGTAAAATGAGTTAAAATGATCCAAGTATCTAAAAAAAGTCCCATGTCCAGCATAATAGAAAATGATTAATTTTATATTTTACTTTCATAAGAAAATGATTATTCACCTAGAATAAGCATTTTTGACGGTAACGGAAGTTGCACCTGGACACCCTTCCAAATGCATTTTCCGCAAAATCAGTTTCCATTGATTGTTTTCGGTAACACGTTTTTTTCCCCCATACCGTTGAACCACATTATATAATCGAAACATGTCTATGTCTTTTCCACCAAGTATTGGTGCTCGATTAATAGGAGTTCCTGTAAAGCAAATTGCAGCTAAATGTGCTAAAACTTTAACTGGTTTTAATAAAAATAATGAAATATGGTGCTTTGCGTTCTTCGTAAAGTTTATTTTAATCCAACTGATTCAATTCAAACTAATTTTATAATCTCAAAGTTGCTGTGGAAGACGGAAAACGAATACTGTAATATCCTGTAGACTTATCACATTTTAATACGTTAAAAAAACCTCTTTCTTCATGGAACTTATATAACTGGGCAGTAAACTGATCTCTTTCCTCGCCGTATTCTTCGTCAGTGCTGTTCTCGCTCTCTGGAGAACTACTCTCAGCGGAACTGTAAAAAAACATTGTGCTTAACTTAAAACCAAAAAATCGAAACAATATTAATAAAATATACCTCATTTCATACAATTATTAAAGGAATTTAACGTACGTTTTCTTGTCCATTTCGCGTTTTCCTCTTCCGGAAGCTTCCGAACGTTTTTTTTGATCAATCGAAGAAGATCTGCGTTCACATTTCTTAGAACGCACATCATCATCATAAATCTGCGACCTTTCCCACCCGGCCGGAAAAACTTCTAAAAAACATCGGCTAATTTAGCAAATCTTTAAACACAAATACTGAATAAAAAATTCGCAACGCGTCAGAAATTTACTTACCTCTTTCAGCAAAAGCAATAGCTCGATCCATAGCAGCCTTGGGCGAAGAATCAGGAAATTTGAGAACTGAAGTACCCGGTGAAGACAATTTACTTGCTGGACAAGCAAAGCTAAAAAGTTAGTTAATTTAAGTGAAAAAAATACATTAATTGCTGTTTTTGTTGTGAAACAATTCAAAATAAGCATAAATATATAGAAAATCTAACAAATCTTTCCAGCAAAACTGAACTATTAAACTCTAGATCATTCAAGTACAACATGTCAACTGTAGTAGCATACACAAGCCATTTAAGTCAGGAAACGACGAACGGTGTCGATCATCACATTGCTTAATCCATTCTTAGCTTAGATATCCGATAATTCTCATTACTTATTTAAACAATTTTACAGCAGCATTTAGCAATTTATTTCAAATCTTCTCTTAGGGCAGTTGCTAAAAAGGATTATAATTTTAATACTTCATACATACTATTTTGAATCCTTGAAGCTTCGTAACAAAATATCATTCTTTCCAATACTTATAGTTCCCTTCACTGAAGCCTTGAATGATACTTCTGCAACGACAACTGCCGGTGTCCACTTACCCCTACGCACAGCATCCTCATATACTGCCACAACACTTCCAACCTTGTATAGCTAAAATGTTTTTGATATTACTGATACTGTCAACAAATTCTGAAAAAACCATAAGGGAATAAAAACAATCTAACTTCACTTTCGCTAAAAACAAATTAAAAAATATATAATTTCCAAGATTAATACCTTATTGGAAAAAGCAGAAAAACCTCACCCTTTTCGCATCATCAATATCTTTCGACCTCTTCTTCATCATGGGCTCCACTTCTTTATCTTGAAGCCGTTGTCGCTTCCGTTCGCTCTTCCGGCTTGTACTATTGCCGCTTATCATTTTATCACTTGCATAGGACTTATCATCATCATTATCATCGCTACTGCAATGTTTTTTTCGTGCATGTGTTCTTCCTTTTTCCTTATCTGTATCTTCAACTTCGTCATCGTCACCATTACCACCACGATCATTATCATCATCACCACTACCACCATGATAATCATCATCAAGATCACTATTATCATCATCTTCATGATAACTACCATCATCGTCTTTACCTAACCTACGCTTACTACCAGTGCTATTTGGTTCTTTGATACGTTTCAAAGCATCCGTGGCAACTGCTGCTGCATAACGCTTTCTACGTGTTCGTGCAATAGATTTGGTGAGAATTTTATCGGCAATCATGCGTGAAACTGACGGTTTCGGTACGCGCACAAAACGGCGCACCCTCGAACCATCGGAGCCATTTCCATCATCATAATTGTTTCCGTCATCCTCATCATCGCCATTTTTCAAAACACAGTTACCATCACTCTGCCCGCAAAATGATGTAAATTCCCTACGCGCACTGTGTAAACGTCTTGGAACTGATTTTGATGCTATTCGACGTGTACGGAGCGTACGACCAGACTGTGTAGAGACAGTTATAGCTTCATTGATGCTATTACTGGTGTGAGATAGGGTAGTGCTAGAAGTACTTTCAAGTGTTGAACCATCTTCACTGGACGTCGCATCGTCACCGTCCTCCCTGCCATCTTCCTTATCTCCGGTACTTGCTGATGTGAATTGTTGCCGCTGTTTTGACTGTTCCAAGTTTCTCCTATGCATAAAATTCATTTACATAATACTCAAGGTGTAGTGGCATGCTAGATGCGCGCAGTGCATGCTAACTAGACAAAATGCAAATTAGCTTTTATGGTGCATGTTATTCATTAGCACACTTTTAATCCTCTAAAACTAAGCTTGATACTCGTGTTTCCCTGTTCAAAAAAGGAAAAAAAAGCCTGTTTTTGTGCATTCATAATTTATTGCAGACTAAGTGTATGCAATGGATACTAGATGACACATTTACAATAATTTAGTTAATAGAGCAATCCATTTCGAAAGTATGATAATAGATGCTATCTCGCCAGTGAATTTCACAACCTGCACTGATGAAGAAATATACAAAACAAAACGTCCCTGGAGAAAAGCACTTTAACCTACATATATTACTCTCTTGATCTCAGTAGCAAAAAAAGATGCTCGGAACGGCAAAGATATTTAAGCTGATTACTAAATATTTGGAACGCTATCATTGCCTCAATGATCAGAATGACAATCACCCACAAACAGTTTCGGGTGAGAGCCCCGTTACCCCTTTGTCAACTCTCCTTACCCTTCACTATGCAACTATACTCATGCTTCAGATGAATAAAGGAGAAAAAATTACTTCCGGTAAATCACGCGAAAAATGACGCAAGAGATGTGTGTTCCGACAGGTTGCAATGCTGACAGTTATACGTCGTGTTTATGACATGGTTCACTGGGTGTAAAACAAACATTTTGCATGGTGTGAAGAGAAAAAGAGTGTAGCCTTACAAAAGTAAAACTAAAGAAAAAGGAAAAATTTTCTTTTGCAAAAAATATATAAAGTTGAAATCTTATTGATCGAACGAAACAATAATAAAGAAGAGAATGGGAGGGGGAACAGGATGATTGTTGTCCTTCAACTGTCCTAAAGCAGAGGAAAAGGGAGAAAGAGAACTAGAGGAAGGAAGAGAACGAATTGGCGATGGATATTTTCCAACGAAACCCACTTTCTTCCACCACGACTACAATTTGGTATTAATATTCTTTAACTATGCGATCGAATAAGGGAGATTAAATTTTGTATTTTTGCTGTATTAAAGTTGTAGTAGGGAAAAGAAATGCTGAAATACTAAGAAAATGAAAGCCGAGACAGAGTCAACATAAAGAAGAAAACTTCGTATAAGTAGGAGAGATGTAGAGAGAAAAGCCATTTACTGCAGACAATGTATCGCGTATGTTAGCGGGGAAGAAAAGCGACAGCGACTGCTATCGTTATGGAACGACTATAACAGGAAATCCTATAATATCTAGGATGGGAATTAGGCACCATCAGAAGATAATAGTCGGAGTATGTCCTTAACAAAATTCAAAATCAACATAATTTATACTAACAATCTTTCCAGTCTCACTTAACTTTTATCTTCCTTCTTAGCTAATCAAATCACATGTAATATTCATAAATTTGAATCAGTAGCCGTGTTCTATGTTCTAATCACTGACTTCCAAGAAATCGTATTTCTGCCGTTACTCTATATTTTAAATGAAATCTCATGATATAACTAATATGCCAAAGGTGCCATTTTTTGCATATTAAAAAAAGATCGGATGTTAGCGTGCGCACTTCATTTTAGATTTTGTATTACTCTTATCTCTCTTTTCATTCCTATTATTTTCAAAGCAACAGGTGAAAAATTAGACTACTACTATAAATAATGTAAAGAGGAGATAAGTTGCCAAAGATTTGTTGTCATATTTAAGTGGCAAAATTTCTCACATGCTAGTCAGATATGATATCAATATCTTACCTAGGACGATGTCGCAGTACAGTTGATTCACGTTATATTAATTTAATATATGCTCATAAATTATTGCGCAATATATTTGAAATTGGTAGGAAAACCTTTTTTGCTTTCCCCTTCGATCGTCAAGGACCACTGGGCTGCTAAATGATTCCGGTTTGTATAGCGGCAATGCATCCAAATTGACATCTTCATTGAAATGCTTTGCACCTTTGATACATACCTGTGTGCGTCGTAACTGTCTTTCATCGCCATCATTAAAAACTAAAAATTGTATCATCAGTAGACAACAGCTGCATTCTTTCAGCTAAATTCACGCCTCTACACTAGAATAGCGACAGTTTTGATTTAATGTCTAGCAAAAACAGACTACTGCATTTCCAATTTTTATGGTTCATTGAATAACTGCAGAAATTGTGAAATAAAATAATGACATGAACAATGACTTACCAACAACATATATGCTGTTATCTTTAATATTTTGTATAACGCCTTTATAAGTCGATTTCCCCTGAACAATTTCAACCTGTTGGTTAACTTCCAAGGAACCCTTTATTTCGGTATGATCGGCAAATATGGTACCATATGGTGGTGTTTTCAGCAATATCTATAAGGTATGCCTGTATTCTTTATTGTAAAGGTAATGAAAGCTAACAAAAGCTAAAAACTAGTGATCGAATAAGGCTAATTGTGTGAATCTGTATGTACAAGAAAAAAAATTACAAGATGTGGACAAAAATGTGGAGAAACTTCGATTTTAATAATGAAATTTCATATAAAAATTTTTAGTATTGTTAACTTACTTTACATTTCACAGATTTTGTCATTCGTTTCACTTTGGCTTCGCAAAATGCTCCCTTAAATTTTGCACTAACTTCAGTGCCAACACTTAAAAACGGAGGATCATCGGACTGAAAATGCAAGTTTTATATTTTGCCTATATGCGATAACAGCGCTGCCTAGTATGAAAATTTTCACTCTAATTTTAGTAATAGCTTCGAAAATGACATGATAAACAGCTTATGAGTTCCGTACAATTTTTGAAATGACTGCCGCGCACACACAGAGATGCATATGCATGAATACATATCTGTTCCATTAGAGCAGACTATTAAAATATTTCTTAATTCAGAAACAAATTTAATCAATTTAGAAGCGATTTTAATTAGAAGGAGGTTTATGCAAAGCAGCATTTAAATAATTTTCAAAATATGAAACAAACAAATTACCTGCATTATTGCTTATGAAGTACTCAACATTTTGTTAAATATATGTGTGCTACTAAATGCAAGTATTCTGAAATTAGAATAATTTGGGAATTTGAAAGTTAGTGATTAGTCGACCCGAAAAATCACAAGTACAGGGAGTTTAAAACCTGAAATAACGTAAATATACTGCACGCATATTCAACAGCATTGTAAATATGGTGATTTGAAAGAATGAAAACGAAGAAAAAAAGGATTAATTAATTCGAATGGTTTGCACTAGAAATTCGCGCTATGCCTAACAGAAATATAACTTAGGCAAAAATGTTGCCCAAATAACGAAATACCAGGAGCACATAAGCAATAAATACTAAATAGAAAGACTGAAGTAATAACGTAAACGATCTAAGTCATTGCATAATTATATAAAGTGAGGTTAGTTTACTACAAATAAGCATAAAATCATAAATATGTTTACAATTAACTGAAATGAATGGTAATATAACATAATAAAAGAACATCGAGATGCTATCGACACAAATGACATCACTAACTACGACTAAGGCAAGAAGTACACGGCGTGCCTGAACCCGCTCCTAGATAGCGTGAACCTGGATTTGCCTGTTGACTTACCATTTCAACGCCGTGGAATGCAACAGCAATGTAAATTTTGGTCTCATGCATGCAGAATTCGATTAACAAAATGTGAGAGAATATTAGCAGCTGCTGTATCGGTTTGGGTTGTGATTTTGAAATGATTTAATGATATAAAAATTTAATCGGGCGCAATTGTATAAATTCTTAATTGAGTAAAAAGAAAATACTCTTTTTTTTTCAGTGTCTCTAAGAAAGTAACTATGAGAGCCGTACGCTTTCAACGTTTTATAGACTGTCTGAAACCACTACAGTGTGTCATCTCTACATATCCTATCATTGGCAAACGTGCATTTGTCGTAGCGTGTAACAATCCTCAATCTACAATATATATTGACGTGCGAAATGTACATGGACATCTTGATGCATCATCAAGCAGTGAGAGCAGATATTCATCGGAAGCATCGAATAACAAGTACCAAATTTCTAACATTTCGCTTTTCAGTTATATCAGTTGTTTGCTAACTAGTTGAATGGGTTTTTTCATCAACGTGGGATATTGTCTTATTTAACCATTAGGTTTGGATGAATCGAGAGTCCGTATTCGTTAGCCAATTAGGATGATGATTTCATCTTGCTATTCTAACCGTTTAAGAAATTAGTCTTATTTTTCTCATATTAAATATATGTAAATTACATATTTACCAAAGCACCTCAATTAGAACAAAGAAGCAATATTGCAAAGTAGTAGATCTTGCATTTGCAACAAGAGATAGATTTACCTTATCTTGACCTAGCTAACTGCTTAAAAGAAAGTAAAGTGTTATAGCTAAAACAATTTAAAAAATCACTGATACTTTGTTCCCTATTGATCGCTTTAAAAATATATGGCCTAAAATAGAGTCAGTTAAGATATAATTTTTTAATTGACATTAATACTGAATTTGCGTTTTGGCGATATCTACGATAATATATGCCTCTTATGGATCAACTAATGCATTAATATAACAATAATGTATAGAGAGTTCTTGTAAAGAGAGATTTTAAAGTGAGTATATGTCAGTTATTGATGTTATCCTTGTTGGAATTAATTTTCGCTGAAGAGGAAAGGAAGATAAGACCGCTTAACTTTCTTCCTCTCTCAATATCCTGCCTCCTGTAAGATTCTCGACTAGATTTGAGAAGACAAAAATATCTTTATAGAAACAAAAAAAAGTATGGTTCGAAAATTATGTATTCAATGGAACTTAATCACCACAGACGATGTGTTCAAGTTATAAGTTTAATAGCAGTGGTAAGCTTGCCCTGCTTTAGTTTTAGAAGTTATTCTTCTAAAATTGAAGGGGTTTCAAAATTATGGAAATTCCTGTTTATTTCCATCATTTTTTTTTAGTGTTCCAGTTGTGAAAGCTTTCGCGCATATCCATGATAATTCCACCGATCCTATTATAGCAGTTTATTGGGATGCTAACAGCAAATATAATCGATTAAAGGTATTCTTTTTCTTTATTCTATTCAAACAATTCTACATAAGTAAAAACTGCCGAAACTTCCTGTAACTGTCATCACGCCGTATGAATATTCGTTAACAAAAAACTAAAACTCAGTTACATTCGACAACACTTTCTTCTAGAAGCATCCAGGAGGATCGATAACGAAAGCGGAAATTGAAGCCGTGTGCTTAGCGCTGAAACAAGTATGTTGTTCTTTATGTGTCAGCTTTCTATTTCAATAAATTTTGCTGCAAATTTATTTTGCTTTTGCTAGAAACAATGAAAGTAAGTTTCCAAGTCGTTATGCTACTCTCATGTGGTTGTTCGATTTGTAAGATTGCAGCATTGTAGGCAGTTTTTCAAATGGATTTACCGCGTGTTCGTGTTGTTTCAAATTCGCAATTTGTTTGGAAACATTTTGGTAAAATGTCATTATGGTGGAGTCTAGATGAATTCCTACAACAAAAGTCGATGAAGCTTAGTTTCTGCTCTGCCGAAGCCGAAGATCTATACCGGTTACTGCACATGACAGATGTATGAACACATTAATTTAGCACTATATTTTTGTAGATAGTCCAGTCTCCAGTATATTTTTTTGTAAAGGCTATGTCTCTTACATTTATTTTATCGGCAGTTCAGTTCTGACGGTCTCATTTATTGAAGTGGGTTCGAACTATGTCAAAGCAAACACATTAAATGAACTCCAATAAATCCTTTTGTTTTTTTTTTAAAATTCTGGAAGTATTGGACAAAGCTTTTTAGGCAACAATTGAATACAGTGCTTCCATTGAAGAAACAGCGAAAAAGTTTTTCAAAGATGTAATGAACAAGAAAGTAAGCTATGGAGAATCTGATGTAATTCCGCAAAAAAAACTCAGACCAGAAACTTCGTTACCAAAAACATCTTTACCGAAATTGCAGAAGAAAAACGCAGGTAAAAGATATTTTGCATAAATTCATTATGCAGTAATTACAAATTAACAAAAGCAAAAATTCCTATCGCAGTTAGGTCGGTGAAAATGTGTAGAAAATACTTATTTTATTATTGTATTAATAATCTGTATAATTTCAGATCTGTTTGTACCAGAAATGCCGTCCGCAGTAGATTCAAAAAGTTGGTAAGCTTGAAAACTGTTTAGAGAAGTGTAATTAGTCTGCACCATTTATTTCGTAATATTTCAGATTTGATGAAGTAACTATTGAACTATTCGTTCTAGTAAACTATTCTTTCTAGCGCTTCCAAATACCTGCCGAATGACAGTGTTCCTGTTGTCTATACTCGTGGTATTATACATATCGAAGGAAGTAAGAAAAAGTACATCAAAGCAGGTTATGGTGTTTACTGGCCACATGCACTGGAGCTGGGTACTGGGAGACGATATAATTTCTTTCCAGTAACTTTGGTTCGATGTCAAATGCAAGCTATAATTGATGCTCTTCGACAGGTGACCGTAGTTGATTATTAAATTATTTTAAGGTATTTATGACTGCATAATGCTACAGTCTTATCGAAAAAAGGGACTTTCAGGCTGTGGATCAGAATTACCGCAGTATTGTTCTTCGTACTGACTGTGTCTCTTTTTTGGTTCATCATCCACGTCAATGGTTGAAAGCCAATGGTTCCCATGTGAAGTATCATGACCAATACCTGAGAATCATGGATTTATGTAAAGGTGTTAAAGTATGCCTTTCTTCATTTTAAAACGTATAAATATAACAACAGTTGAAAATATGTGATGCAGGATTTTTTCACTTGCAGCACTGTTGTCTTTGAAATGCCAGTAATTTCCTGATTTTCCTCCTCACTTTTGATTTGTTTAAAATTTTAGGTAAGATTTCAACCAGCAAGTGATCAAGTTGCTTTAAGTCAAGCGGAAGCACTGGCTGAAAATGGTGTTTGCTTACCCGTACCATCCAGAAGATCCAAAAAGAAAATGTATGATAGTAAAACACCTGCTGCGAATGTAAAATGTTCCTTATAGCAAATGCATGCTTGTGAGCTATATGCAGTTGTTATTTGCTTATAATCAGTACGTCTGTACATAATTTGATAACATGAACCGGTTTAAAATTATAATTGATGAAGTTGTGATGTCTTTCAGTGATTTATAAACTTTATTACTTGGAGTGAGATGTACGCACAAAATTTGCATTGCAACTTGCGCATTACGAATCCTGAAAATATTTGCAAGGTTATAGAGCATGTAGGCAACAAGTTGTTATACTTACGTATATATATATATATATATATATATATATATATATATATATAATATTTGTTAGAGATGGATAACTCTAATTCCAAAATTCAGACGAAATTTTGGAATTTGAAAAAAAATATAAACGCGACTGATGTTGAATGCATATAAATATGCAGAGTGTTACTTTTGAAACATTATTTTGCTGTCAGTGATTGAAACGGGTCGTTCTGCTGTAGTAAGCAAGTAGGACAAGAGAGGAGGTTGCTGCTTATGTCATGAAATGAAATTACTCCATGCATTTAAGATTGATGAGATTCCTTTGTGAAGTTCGACTTTAAAATGGAATTTAACTTCTACCGGAACTGGTCGGATTTTCGAATTAATTTCCTGAAATTTTATTTATCACTAATTTAGAAATTAGTAATAGGAGGCATTAAATTCTTTAACAGGATGCAAGTTTTAATTCGCATTATAGATTTTATTATTAAGTGGTTAAGACGAAAGATTCTTTTAGGACAACAAACACCTTACAGTTAATTAAAGTGAAACGAAACAGTACAGTGAAAAGCGATAAAAGGCCGAATTAATCAAAGAATGAAAATCAAAAATAGAAATATTGAACAGGAAATGGAAAATTATCCGGTGATTGTAACTACAAACGGTGAGTTCATTTTCGTGTTTGTATTGTTTGACCTTAAAAATGTAAAAAGAAAAGAGTTCAACATATCTTGGTTCTCCAATTTTTTCTATTTAGTTCAGTGATATTACCCATTTAAACAATTTACAGACTTGTAGAAAGAAAAGTAAGTAGAAAAATAGAAAGCTTGGAAGTAGAGTCTGATATTACAGTCACAGTCCTACAATGCCACTAAAGCTGATATGTTAGGTATAAGTTTTTGGCTTTGGTATTTCCAAAACTATACTTTTAGATGCTGCCACACCACCGTCACTTAATTCATTCAATGAAAATATGGAACAACAAGTAAATGATATTCTGGCATTTAAGAATGATTTTTTTTCGGCTTTGACAGTAAAAGAAATGCTTGTAAACTTTGCTTCATACTATTTCAGTTAATTGCTAGTTCTTTTAGGAATGAAATTGAAGTTGAGATTTGTTTCAAAACCTTTTGAATATTTAATTGCTTTTGTTATTTGATCAATTTTAATTTTATAGCAATTTAGTTGTTTTGTTTTTTTTATCGTACAATATGACGTTGACACACATATACTTAAGTTAATTTGGTAGGCCTAAGAAAGAAATCGATTATAATCCAACACTTACTTCAAAAGAATAAACAAGGACTTAGTTAGCGTAGTCAAAAAGGCAAGAAAAAAAGACTTAAAAATTAATTATTCAAAAACTTTAAAATGGATTTAGCACTCACCTACATAGTTAAAAAATATCAATTTATTCAAATGTATAAGCAATTTTTTTTTAGGTACGACAATCAAAAATTGAGATGAACGATAAATCATCGTCTGTTTTACGTAAAATACCAAAGCGTGTAAGTTCTATTTCTTAACGTTGCTCTCATCAACATTATCTACTACATCGTATTGCACTGGTTTCAGTGCTATCCGTTAGTTGATTCCGCTAATTTAATTTATTATTTCGATTCAAATTATCAATGAAATATGCAAAAACACTGATATTTCTGATTTCACTCGTAAAATTAAACTATTTGTTGTTATTGAATTATTTATCTAAGTGTTGCAAGATAATTAATACCTTTCTAATTGATAATTTCATACAGAAATAATCGAACAACATATATTCTAAGTTTATCATTACTTGTTTCAATTTATACCTATATTTGCATGTAGTAGTGCGTAGTACACACTAACATAGTTAATTAGTGTTGTTATCACATAATTCAACGAAATTGAAGTAACTCTAATTAATCAAACTGCATGAATAGAATATTATACTTACATGATATATGTAAATATATGCAGTAAACATTTCTATGTTGCAAGTTAGAGGTATGAATAGTATGTAGTACGATACATATACGATAGAGTATTACTATAGAGTATTACTTGTTACGATAGAGTATTACTTGTTTTGATACGAAATGAAACTTTGTTTAGTTGGTATATCACGCGATAATAGATATCTGTACGAAATAGCAGCTAATTTCTAGTATCGTTGAAAAAGAAATAATCTTCAGAATGATATATGCATATCGGGAGGAAGTGATCAGTTAAAAGATTTGCGTTCAACCTCATCATCGTCATCATCATCAATAACTTTAAGAATGTTTTTGTGTTTTGTAAGCTAAAATTAAAAGCATTTGATTCTTCTTTCCTTACCATTTGGTTGTATAAATATTATCAGTAAACAAATAAATAAATAAATAAATAAATAAACAGCAATAAATATATTGAATAGTATCAGCAGTGAATATTGATTTCCAAACAAGAAAAACACTACTTGAATTACTTAATTTACTAAAAAAAAAATTTAGATTCTTTTGCAGGCGCATCTAAAGGTGATGAAGTATTATGTGAAGTTTCAGATGTGAATACTTCTAATGTTAAGGTTTTTTTTTAATTGTGATAATTTATTATTAAATATTTTAACTTCATTACAAATGTAATTATAATTGCAATTATCATTCTTGTTTGCTATTCTGTATTAATAATTATAAAATTTCAGGAAAATCAATCATCTACAGCATCAGAAATTAGTCTTTCAACAGATTCTACATCTATGTCTAGGTCTTTTGTTTTAAATTTGACAAGAATTCAAGTTATATTGCACATATTAGGATTAGGTAGATTAAGCATACTGCATAAAATGTTCAACGACGAATACATGTCGAATTCTTAAGAAGTGCTTTTTTTTTCTTTGCTTATAGTCATTTAGTTAAGGAGTCTTCTCAAAATTAAAATATCGAAAATCTCTCTATGAAAATTCCTCTCATAGGATTTTTATTTTGTATGAAAATTATTGAAAAATTAAGAAAGATGAAATCCGAGAAAATTTTTGCCTTGTTAATTAAGTAGAAACTCTAACTGAAAAGTTAATTATTTGGTATAACAAAAAAACAATAGCGAACAGCTATATATATATTCATTTATTTAAGAGCTGAAATTAATGAAATTATGGAAGAAATTTATTCAAGGATACAGTGTGCAACACTTACATATGAA
The DNA here is from genome assembly GCA_013365375.1 of Litomosoides brasiliensis. Lineage (NCBI taxonomy): Eukaryota > Metazoa > Nematoda > Chromadorea > Rhabditida > Onchocercidae > Litomosoides > Litomosoides brasiliensis. The sequence goes on along the minus strand of JABVXW010000142.1, from coordinate 3,267 downwards.
CGCTTGAGTAGAATCAAGAAATATTTCACAGAATTTCAAATACTTACATCTTATGAATTGGTTTTTTTTCTTTCTCTTGTTGTCCTTTTCTCTCATTTTCACTGAATTTTTTTATTTTTAATTAAATAAAAATTGCTGCATCAAAATGTTTTAACCGTTGAAGGATGCATATGACTGGATAATTAATAATATGAAAACAATCTACAACGATCCGATAAATGCCTACAAGAAATTGCGTATTGCTGTTGGTAATCGAAGTGTTCCAATTGATTTTGCTATAAAAGTTTGTTTTTTCTTTCATACCTTATATTCTTTTTATTAATTTTACAAAAAAAGATCTTTGCATTTATCTTTTTTTCTTCCTTCATCATTAGCGCTTTTATGAGGAAAAAATTTAGCATTGATTGATTGGAAATAGAAATATTGATTGATTGATTGAGTGAATTCAAATGGAACTTATTGAAATAAGTGATAAAGTTAAAATAGTTATTTATATCAAATTAGTAAAGGATTTTGTAAATAATGTAATTTCAAGATTTGATTGAAAAAAGAAACTATCCTAAATTTCATATAGGTTGCTAAAAGTCGAAAATTTAAAGAAAAAAAAACACACATTTTTTAAAATAACGATGAAAATAGACGAATGAATGCATGACTTTGGATGATATGCAAATTATATATAAATATTTTTTTTTCTTGAGGCTCTTCAGCTATTTGTGGAAAATCATACCGTCTGCATGGCTGATATGATAAGGTATTTTTCATACGAAGGACGACACGAAATAACAATAAATGAATTATCGCAAATATTGAAACGACTAATTGAAATGAATGTTATGAATGTGCTTGATGATGATAGCTCTGATCATCACATACCTACAGTTATTTCTTAAAATTCATCTTACACATAAAAACTTCGATCTACCGTCTCTACTATTCTTAGCAAAATAACAATTTCATATTTCAATTGAAATTTTTTTAAAATTAAAAAATGAAATAATTTTTTTTTCGAAACTACTCGAAATTAAAAAACGGAAACTAATATCATTTCATTGCAATAACAAAATGATCAAAGAGAATAAATTGAAATTTGTGATATTGCAAAGCACTATGCCTAGTCTCTCTGTCACTACTGAATTAGAGAAGGGGTGGGTAATTTGTTTTAATATTAAAAAAAACAGCAGTAGTATTTTTTTATTTTTGATAAGATGATTATTAAATTTTATTGTGAAGCATAATTATCAGTTGTATCATAAACATATCAATAGTTGTTATTGCAATTTAAATTACAAACATTTCCGTTAGTTCATTACTTCTCTTTCAATCGTTTTTCATATTTTTACGACATTAAGCGCACGTAAATTATCACTAATTAGTTTATTTTATTTACATCATTTATAAATTTTATTATACGAAGAGAACTGATATGTACAATATATTTTTTGGTAGTACCAGTAGGCTATAGACGTTTAGATTAAGTGTAATTTGGCGTGCGTAAATTGATCGCTTCCATTTGTGTTATATCTTGTGATGTGGGAAAATATTGTATATTATCAGTTATTTTACTGCATATCATCCGGTACTGCTTTTTCCGATTTTTTGCCTAAAATTTAAGAAAATCAAAAAAAAGCACCTTTCCATGTCGTTTTTTTTTCTTTGCATAATATTGGAAAAAATTAAATTGCAATATTTTGTTTAAATGTATTTTAAAATAAATTATTATTTTGTTTATAATTAATGGTAATTTTAAAGATAAAAAAAACGTACTTTTCTTCTTCTTTTTCTTCTTTTTCGTCTTTTCACCACCTACCTCATCTTCTCCTAAATTTGATTTTTCACTTTTTTGTTATAAAAATTAAGAATTTAAAAAATGTTAAAGAAGCAGGAGTTAGTAAATTGGTTGTAAAATGTTTCTATTATCTTCTTTCTTACCTCCTTTCGAACTCTTCTTCTTCTTGCTTTTCTTACCCTTTGACTTCTTTTTCTTCTTCTTTTCACCTCTGTAATAGTGAAATGAGTAATTTGTAAAGCTTAAAAAATAGATAATAATCGTAAATTAGGCCTATATATTTTATTTTGAAAATTTTTTATTGATGATATTAGCTGCGCTTACGTGGGAGGTCCTTTTTCCGGTGCAATGTCGGTTGCAGTTGATCCAGTTGGCAAAGCAGAAGTTTGAGCTTCTTCCTCCGGAATTAGAGCCGATGAGTGAAGAGGGGTAGTACCAGTAAGTGCCTCACCTTCAGGCTTCTCATCATCTGAAGTTTCCGTTCCTAATTGACTTCCGGTAGAGCCAGAGCTTACAGTAGAACCAGATCTTGTAATAGCTGGCACTTCCTAAATTTACTTCTTTTTTTTAAAAATATTTTATCTATTTTGATTATACTGCAAATGTTTACACAACATAAACTGTCCAAGTTGGACAAGTTGGAAATAAAATATTTTCTACTGCTAGCTGTTGGATAATGAGAAGATTGTATATTATCAATAACTATTCGAAAATGGCAATTCTTTTGATCTTTTTAATTTAGTGATTTTAATAAATTCCTGCGTAAATAGTCTACAAATTAATTCCATTAAATTTCAAACTTCTACAAGCGAAACGATTTTTTTTAATTGTGGACAAATGAATATTTCTAACAATTAGGTACTACATCTTACAACGACTTGCAATACTTAAAACAATTAATAACACATATTTAATTCAATAATTTCCAAGATTTTGAATAAATGTAATTTAAAAAAAATAACCTTTTGTTCTGATTGATATTGTACTGGATATGTTAAATTAGTAGCATTTACTGTTTGCACCTATAATTCATTATTTAAATGTGCTAAAATTAAATTTCCTAAAGTTACATTTTATTACTGATTAATTGATAGAGTTATTTTCAGATATTCCAAAATAATTGATTAAATTTAATTGAACTTTTTGCTAAGTTGTAAAAACTAACCTTTCGCTTTGTGAACTGTCCTGAAGACTGCTGTATGGCCGTTCCTTGTAGTGCATCACATGCTGCAACTGACCAATTGTTGACAGCTTCTCTGCACGCTGGCTGTAAGTGTTTTATTGTAAAATAATTAATGTTTGCCTAAAATACTGAAAACAAATATTACTAAAACTATTAATAATAGTAACAATAATGATAATAATAATGATAATAGTGATTAATAATAATAATAATAATAATAATAATAATAATAATAATAATAATAATAATAATAATAATAATAATAATAATAATAATAATAATAATAATAATAATA